>JAZGTI010015483.1:0-13384 GCA_036877585.1 Botia kubotai
ATAACACAGCAGCATCTGATGAATGAAAGATCAGATTTATAATTCAGTCTGATTTATAATTCAGTCACAACTGGCTGTTAAAAAGACGGTAGCTTTCTGTCCAAGATTAAATTAATCATTCTGTTTGTGGAACATGTAAATAGGATGTTACAGTTGGAGAGGAGCGATTACGTCAGCCGAAAAGATGTTTCGGAGGCAGAGCATGATGATATTTTAATCAAAAGTTAAGATAAACAATATTTCTTTAGGGTGCATTGAGTTTACATTCATAGAGTCTGCATCATAGGAGTGATGTGTACTGTAATGATACTGAACAGTAATTCTGAAAAATAAATAATGGCCTAAATTATCAGGGGCAATAGATTACTGATTCCTCTGAATGTGTGTGTGTATGATTATGCTATGTCCATATATTAAAATGGAAATGCAATGGGCGTCGTAGTCAAAGATACAGAGATGCAGTAGTAATAAGGAAATAGGTCACATTAAAGGTGTGTGGGATAGTGTGAAGAGACATGCTTCGATTGCATGCATCGACATGCATCACGTGTTGGCAAATTGTAGAATAATTATTATACATAAAATACACAATGTGTTTACAAATTGTTTCAACAAGTGATTCAAACCAAACCTGCTGTTGGAGATGATCAATAAAAAACACTGATTTTGCTGTGTGTTTTGCTAAGTTTGCTAGTTTAGTTAAATGTGTATGTGTGTGTGTGTAGCAACACTCTGCAGTTATCAAGCTGCAGGATCAAATTGCTAGATGTGTTTTTGCTGACAGTGATAAATCAGTTCTGTATAGGACGCATACCGCACAGTGGAGTGCAGAGTTGTGTTCACAGATGTTTATTGGTTCATTTTTCCTGCTTCATGAACAGGGAAACTAATGTGGCTGCCGGTCTGGCTAGTAGCCAACAAGTGAAAAATCAAGAGTTTGGCGGCTGGATGATTCAAAAACATGAGAAACAAATTCGCGTTTATCGTTATGTAGGTAAAAGATCTTGTAGGTTTATCTGCATCAGGAGCTTTAACAGTTGTTCTGCAGAAATGACTGGAATGATCACATGTAAACAGGACTGAAAAGTGTTCCACAGAGAGGCAAAACGACCCTACAGGTTAGATTTGGTCGTTTAAACGTATCTCCAGCGTATCGCGAATGTCCACTAGATGCCAGTGCAGTGCTGTGGAACAGCTGATCAGATAAAGAACATCAAGATACATCAGAAGCATTGATGTTCTCCTGACTCATCACTGTACTGTAACCTACAGGCTTATACCTCAGTGATGTCCATCAGGATGGAATGTCCCCATTTAGATAAATCAGTAAACGTGTGTGTGTGTATAAATGCTTGTATGTGCAGCAGGGGACATGTGGGTGCAGAGGGCTCAGTGTATTGGCTGTTGTGTGTGTGTGTGTTGTCCAGTGACTGGAAGCGTTAAATTTGGCTACGTATGTTGTGAGTTTAAATGTTTGGTGATAGAGAAGTAAAACAACTGATGTTCCAGATTTTCAGCTTCAGAAAACAGAAAATGAGAAAGACAGAGACTGACAGACAATCAGTTGTTGTGAAACTGTTTTTCAAAGTGATAGTAATAAAAAACAGGGCTGTTTGGTGTACTGTATACTAATTTTATGTGTGTAAATGTGTGTTGTCATAGCGACTTGGTGTTTGTAAACTCATATTGCAGGAATAAAAACATAACACCATGACAAGTACATGACTCAGTCTAGCAAACCATGGGTTTGTTTAATTAAATGTCTGTGTGTGTGTGTGTGTGTGTGTGTGTGTTTGTACACTTTTGCAGGTGCACTGGTCCAAACCCAGGTCATTAGACTAGCATGTTCTTTTACAGCCTCTTTAATGCTAATACTTTTGACTTGTAGCCCGTTCCACTCTGTTTTAAGAGACATAACACTGATCTAGAACCAGTTTCTCTTACTAAAATATGAACATTTACTATGACATCACAGACAGTTAAACTGATGTCAGGTCATTAGACATGGCATTACGGCCAAACTCAATTTCAGAGTCATTCTGTTCTTTATGGTCTTTGAGTGATTGCATGGAAAAAATGAGCTGTTTCTTTCCATCTGTACGATCTGATTTTCATTCTTTTTTTCCCCTCTAATCCCTCGGGCTCGACTTGAGAGGTGTTCTGTGTTTATAGAGTCAGCCGCATGTGCGAGTGAACCGTATTATCTGTTTTAATAAGTCTTGGTTGTAAACAGGCCCAGACAGAATTTACAGCTCCCCTTATTAACTTTAAACTTTATGTATTCATTGCCTTCGTGTGCTGATTTTGATTTTCTGTGCATGGTGGATTTTATTAGCGCTGAGAGTATGTCATATTAATTAGTTCTGAAAGCATTATCAATTTGGACAAAATATTTCATGTATGAAGACACAAGAGGATGTTTCAGATCTTCTGAAATCAGATTATAGAACTTTCTCCTGGGTTTTGTGGTCATATTTCATAATGGCCTTGTGATAAATGCGTGCTGCACATTGTTTGATGACACATTTAGTTGCACTTATTTTAATAGTCTTTTCTTTAATTGTCATGCTGTGCTCATGTTTAAAGCAAATTTACTTGTTTTCTTTAACTCAATTCCTAAATCTTAAATGCCACCCCCATTCTCTCCTCCAGGTTTCCATTCTGTAGTTTCTCAGCTCCCTAAAATTGCGTTTCTCTCATTTTTGGATTCACGTTTTAGCGGTTCATTTTTCTGGCCTGCAGGGGGCGCCTCATGCCTAGATTTGCAGAGACGAGAAGCTTGTATGCGCAATACATTTGTTCTCAAGAGATCAGATAGACTTTAGCTCACCATATCACACGCTGCTCACACAGAGGTCGGGTCATCAGGTGTCCTGGCTCTCTTACAGAGCTTCGAAGGTCAAAGGTCAGAGCTGCAGGTGGGAGGTCAGACACTGTGCCCACCCTCGGCTCTGTAAACTGGAAACATCTGCAGGAGACAACAGAGCAGTGTTTCATAGAGAGAAGGAACATGACATAAATCTTTAAAGATAAGCAAACGACAGCAGAAGCACCTCTAGTCTCTCCACTCGTTCTGTAAGTGGTTAGTGACCTCGCTGACTTCGGCTGCAGCCAGATCCACAGTGTGTGTTTGTGTAGAAAAGATGGTTGTCTTCAACTGAGGTATCTGTGATTTAGGATACACAGCTGTCAATAAGAGTGATTGTGAGCATTACACATGGTGATCGCAGGTGAAAAATCATATTACATGTTATCTTGACCGACCATGTCAGTAAATTATGCTTGGTCTGTAGTTAATCCGAATCTCAAGATAATTTATGTTAATTCAAGACTTTAATAGCTCTGGATTGTTAGTTTGTGAATATCACTACATTTATGTGTGTATATGATTATATGGAATATAATATGGTAAGTTGGGCCATAAAGTGATGTAGTAGTGTACACACACACACACACACACACACACACACACAAACAGCTATCACTGCGGTGCACAGGGGGAAAGTCATTTCCTGCCAGCTGTGGAAATCGAACCTGCGACCTTTGGTTTACAAGCCAGATTCTCTAACCATTAGGCCACAATTGCCCTTATTCTTGATAAAATATGTCCAGACTTTTAACTGATAATGTCAAGCATAACCCAAAACAAGTAGAAAGAAAAAGGACAGACAAAGACACACAAATGCACATTTACTATTAGTTCAGCGTTTAAACACCCCTCCTACCGCACATGTCTGGCTGCTGTGATGTATGGAGGTCTGGCTTCGCTGTGAAGTGTTCTGGGGACAGAGACACTAAACAGGCTGCTTTGGTTTAGTGATGTCCGGCCGCTGACAGACTCAATCTGACCGCGAATCATAATAAATAGCGTTTCAATGATGCTCAGCGTGACACAGAGGATGAAGCTATTATCGATAAATAAGCAGTGAGTGCATCTCAGTTTGAAACCGCCAGAGCTGCAGAGATGTTCTGCTGCCTGAGAACCAGAAGAACCCATTTATCCTGTGGACAGAAGATACAGACAGATGGTGTTCTAGTGCACACACACACACAAACACGCACACACACACGCACACACACACACACACACACAAACACACATACACACGCACACACAAACACACATACACACACACACCTGTTGGGTTTTCTTGTTTAATGGGGACATTCCATAGACTGTATGTTCCATAAACTGTATGTTCTATCCCCCTACACTTACCCTACCCCTAAACCTAACCATCACAAAACCCATTCTGCTGTTTTGGATTTTCAATATAGATCATTATATATAAATTAAAAGCTTGTTTCCTCATGACGACCTAAAAATGTCAAAAGTTACTGGTATTACTATACTTCTATACTTGTAGGGACATTTGAATCTTATAACGGTGAATATCAGGACTACCCACACACACACACACACACACACACACGTTCCTCCATCCTGCTGATTCCCATCATATATGACTCAGATGGCATCTGCTCTTTTGTTCTGATCCCAGAGGGTTCTCCTGTGTTCTCTGCTTTCTGTTTGCTTGAGCTGATTCATTCCAGTGATCAGTGGAAGAGACTCTGTCTCTCTTCTGGTTAAAACATCAGCCCTGCACATCAGACCGGTGAGAAGACCTTCAGCAGGCAGATGAAGATTAATGTGTGTTGGTGTTTCTGGAGAGTACAAAAGAGAGACAGCATATGATATATGTGCAAGTGTGTGTTTCACAATGAATGCATGCACATATATGTTGTTCAGTAGTGAGTAAGGAACAAAGAGATATTATGAGAGGTTTTAAAAAGCACAGGAGACCAGACGCAGTTCAGTTTTAGTTTGCTGGGAAGGCATTGACACAATGCTATAATACACATACATGTACCCAACACAAATATCGGATAATATAATACATCTTTAATATAACAATTTTACTTTTTTAGGGTTAAATAAATTATATGTGTGGGAACACTCATCTTTTTTTGTCTGCTATCTTGGAGTTATTTTTTGCACATAGGTTATTGCAAATGCATTGTGGGATTGCCTGCTCTGCAAGGCACACAGTGTATACAATGCTTATAGTATAATGCTGTAAAACTGTAAAATACTGTTTTTTCAGTATTTCTGCTGTATATTTTGTTTTCACTGGGATGAAAGCACTCGTGTGCATTTCTGCATTAACTGGAGCATGCTCCCAGCTAACAATTTTAGGTTGCAAAAATGTTTCTGTAATGCTTTCATTAAGTAATAAACATGTAAAAAATGTTAAACATGTTGTTTTGAAAGTTTTAGGAATGTTCAAAACATCCAGTTTTTAGATGTTTCTTTAAACATTATTTCTTGGTTGTAAGCAAACAATTTTAATTTTGGTAATGTTTTTAAAACATTCCACTAACTACTTAGGATTAACATTTTTGTTACTGCAAGAACGTTTTGATAACTTTGAGAGAACATTTAGAGAGCATTAGCCAACATTCTGAGAATGTTCCCTGTTAGCTAAGTTTATGAGTGAATGCATATGTCTCTGTGTGCCTCTGTAGGATGTGGAGCTGATCTGAGCTTTAGCGCGCTTATCACTCAGCAAGGGCTCCACTTTAACCCTCTCTGTTATTAATGGCCACCCAACACCGAGCTGCAATAAGCGCATGAGAAACAGCAGAGAGGGGTAATTTGTTTCGAACAAGGCCAAAGGTTGAGAAGTTCAGACGGGAGAATCTTCTGGGCGCTCCAGAGAGAGATGGTGGACGAGAGGAGGACAGGAGGCCAAACCAAACATGCTCGGCTGTCTCTCTCTCTCTGCTCGTGGTGGATCTGGCATACGGCCTGTACACATGAAGTAAAACGATGACAGACAGAGATAAATAACCAGAACATTAATCATATAAAGAGAGAGAGAAAGAGAGGTAAAGTGAGACAAGGTGTAAATGAGAGAGATGGGAGAGATTCTTCTAGAATAATAAGGATCTGGTTCATTTCAGACAACAGAAGCTGTAAGACTAACAACAAATGACCCTTGTTTACAAAAACACCTGACGGTTTCGAAAGTGTTCCTAAAGGTTTGCAAGGCAACACAGGGAAGTTTCAGTAACACAGCGAAACTCAACAAAGAAGCACAAGACCACCCACAGTTGAACAATTGCTGGTATTTGGGAACGTTTCCTCAAAGCTGCTACCAATTTTGCTCCTAATCTGCGGTTCTGACCGCCTCTGGATTTCTGATGGAGTAACTCGTGATTTTAGTGGAACGTGGATTGTGTCTGGCAGCATGCAGTGGCTCTCGGTGTGATAACCGCACACATCGAGCTGCTCTTAGATATTGCTCCCTTTCAGAGATTCTGCGGTTTTCAGAGGAGACTGTTGGTCTGTATTGTTGAGCAGTTATTTTGAGATACTGAATTGCGATATTGTTACAATTCTGTTTCCAAACTGTACATTTGTAAAACAAATAGGGGGAATCTTGGCCACATTGGCCCGGACCTACCTGGATAAAAAATGACTCCATGAATGATTCACGTTTCTAGGTTGGCTACACCTAACCAACCTAGAAACTATTAACACTACATTTACATTTAGGCATTTGGCAGACGCTTTTATCCAAAGCGACTTACATTGCATTATACTACACATTGATCACTATACTATATTGAGTATGTGCAATCCCTGGGATCGAACCCATGACCTTGGCGTTGTTAACGCCATGCTCTTAACCACTGAGCTACAGGAAAGCTATTGATGAAGTTGATGAAGAATAAACTACATTTGGAAATTAAAACTATACATTAGGGGTGTCGCAATATACTGGTATTGATGATAACTGTTGATATATTAATAACCATCATTATTGATACTGTGTTGATACTACACATGATAATATTGTGATTAATTCAGCACCGGTATCTGGATCACACTCCAGTGCAGCAGGTGGTGCTGTTGCACTCCTTTAACATTTTGAGTTCTTTTGACCATGATAACGGTGTAGTGACAATCTGATACTGTGACAGCCCTTGTAGAAGTATGAAACTGTCTACCTGTATCTACCAGTAATCCCAGTACAATATGTTCCAAAATCCCCTTTTCCCCCCTGCAGGTCACTTGGGACTCTTCACAAGAGTTTTCATGAGTTTTCACTAAACTGAATTCTGTTCTCATCACCATCTGTAATTATTCTATGTCAGGTCTTGTTGTCACAGCAATGGCATCCATGTCAGGGATCCTGCTTGGGTTTGAAGTGGCTCTGTTTTGTGTCCTGTTAAGGTCCGTTTCGCATGGCCACGCTGAGGATGAGCAGTGTTTGTTTCAGCCAGACCGAATGCCTGCTGAAGCAGGTCATCTGCTACTTTGACCCAAAATGTCACAGTCGCTCTGGCTGTCAGGCAGGGAAGCGGCGAGCTAGAGGCCGTGTTTTGTTACATAACCCCTAAGGGATGATGGGAGTTGGTTGTCAAATGTCGTACTGAAAGGGGAAACAACCGCAGGCCATTTATGTGATGGAAAAATGGGTTATAATAGTGTTCAGAGGTTTATAGCTGTCTGATTTGTTTATCTCTGGTCCCAAATTTTACATACTGAGGAAAATGTTTTTCTTGGATTAATCTTTGCATTTTTTAATGTAAAACTCAAACCATACACGTTGTTAAGGGGTAACAGTGATTTAAATAATAATCATAATAATTATAAAAAGGTATGGGAGGGGACTAAAACCACATACAGAATCCCAAACTCATCCTAAAAGGCTTTGTATGTTTTTACTCTTAAGATGACCATTTGGACCAAGAACCGCTCCTCCATTTTCTATCTGCAGCAATGGTCTGGGTTTGTAAATCATGACAAAATGGTGCCCCAGAGTTCACATTAATGACTCACTTAAGAGCACTTGATAGACTGATATGAAGAGTTTCCTGTAAAACAATGTTGGGTCTTCGCCATTTGTCCTCGCACACAATCTCAAATTAAAGGTTTGTACGGTATTGATTACTGTACATTTGTGCTTATCTGAACACCATACTGGATTATAAGAATCTCCAAGCTGTTCTGAGAAACGGTTTGGATGCTGATAAGCATTCATTCAAACTAGAAACGTGACGCAGGGCTTTCCCAACAATTTTAGGTTGTAGGAATGTTTCCATGGATGTTAACGTTCCATTAAATAACAAAATGGTTAAAAATGTTATTTCGCAAGTTCTAGGAATGTTCAAAACAACCAGTTTTTTAGATGTTGTATTAACATTATTGCTTGGTTATGAGAACATTGTTCAGACTTTTTATAATTCTGTAACATTTTAAAAACATTTCACTAACAACTAAATAAAGTTTTTGATATATGAACCATAGCATTAAAACAATTCTACTAACGTTACTGCAAAGATGCTTTTTGATCAATTTGAGAGAACTTTTAAAGAATGTTGGCCAGCGTTCTGAGAATGTGCCTTGTTAGCTGGGTTGTTGCCTTAGCTCTGTTTTATTATAGTCTGTTATTCATGGTTTTCTCTGCTACATTATTAGGTAGTTTCAGCTCTGTTTTGAATTTATAACAGTACTGAATCGTGTCTCTGGAAACTAAATTACTCTGTCAGGGGTGACTTCCATTGTATTTTAGGCTGTGTTCCTTAAAGGGGTATTCCATTCTCCTGAAGGACAGAAGACAGAAGAAGGACATAAGGGTGAGGACCTTATTATTTGGTCTCCCAAATGAGAAAGTTCTAAGCTAGAATCAGAACTATGATGTCATGAACTTAATCATAATCTATAGCTTCTGATTTTCGAGGTGACCTGTTAGAATAACAGATCGGCATCTGGTGTGATGCGTGACATTCCAATATAACAGCAAGCTGAAGCCAAACAGATCACCTTATCCAGGAGCTGCATTTAAAATAATGTTGTTGAATTTCAGCTGCCCCCCTTAGGGAGCATTTGAACCTTACATTGTTCCTGTGTCAAGCTTAGATTTACCAGTCTGGTCGGCCTGTAGATAAATACACACTCGGTTCCCAGGAAACGGTCCAACTACAGTGCAATCTGTGATTTGTCTGCGTAACTTCTGAGTTATCAGCGAAAATTTGGCAACGCTTAATTTTCATACTTCAGTAAATCTACACACTTCCCATGAAGAGATTTACACCTCAGGAATCATTTCCATGTGTGAATCTGATGGAATAATGCTGAAAAATGCTGAAATGTTTTCCTTATCCTGCTACAAACCAAAATATTTCTCCAAACCCAGAGAAAAACTCTTTTGTTTTGAAGAGTGTGTCAAAACACAGAGCTCCAGCTCCACCATATCTCTGTACACACAGAACTCTCGGCCAGGTCACTGCTCCAGAAGACCAAGCAATCCATCAACTTACCTGCTAAAATAAAGAAAAATAAATACACTGAAAAGATGTTTTTGCTCACTCGGCTTCTGTGCCAGCAGATCTGTGTTTGTTCTCCAGAAAAGTGTTTTCCCTCAAGCTTTGAAAGCTCTTTAAGTTAAGTTGCTCTAAGGAGCGGTTCATACTGGGCTGAAAACACAAAGGTTGCAGGTTTAAGCTGACGTTGGGGTGACCTGACAGCAGGGAATTACCTGAATCACAAGCCTGTTGTTATCATTGTGATTCTATGCAAGGTCTTGTTCTTGGTTGCTATGCAACCAGTGTTGTCAGGCTTGTGTCATAGTTTCTCAGGATTTCCATTTACCTTGATAGTCACAATCTCCATCTATTAGTTTATTTTGCTTGTAATAGACTGTAAAAATCAGTTGAGATGGCAGGGGGTGTTTTTAGCAAAGGCTAATTCAGCTCCCTGGACCAATTCAATGATTGGCTGTATTGGAAAATTGCATTTAGAATGTTAATTAACATTGTTGTAATTTTCACTTAAACTAACAAACACCAGTTTGATTAACAGGGTTTAACAAAAACCAGCAAACGGTGAAATTTGTTGTTGGCAGTTGTTACGGGCAACTGGCCTGTGAACTAGCCTTTATGGTATGTAACTGTATACACCTAATCATTATGAGCACATTGTAATTTCTATAAAATGCTTATTTATTTGTTTGACTGACAACATGGATGTTCTAGAAAGCTACTTTAAAGCATAATAAATATAAAACATACAAATAAATGTGAATTAAACTGTCATTTTTGATCTGTAGGTTCTGTAGGAACTTGTAGGTTCTCTACAGGTTCTGTAGAGAACCTTTCTTGTGACGCACACGCCTCTTCGTCACCATCATGATCTGTCGTTATATTTGAACGTATTGATCATATTAGATTAATATATGTTATATAAGTTTTTAGTGGAGAACTGCTGTGTGAAAAGGTGAATATTAGAATGTGTTTTTTTTTTAAGGTTTGGTGCCTTTATCATGCTCCGAATCAATCGGTCAAGCACTCAAAGCTGGAAACTCTCTTTACTATGAACAATAACATGTTCATATCTCCCCATCATTTCCTATCACAGAAAACAAACTCGCAGGATAATAAACGAGGGGAGTTCTCTGTTTGAGTTGGAGGAGACGTCTAGCGAAACAAGTGAGAAAGGATGCCGAACTCAGAGCAGCGCCGAGGTGAGCAAAGTTACACAACAGGAGAAATGCCAAACCACTAGATAAGATACAAGAGCTTTACCCAGAAAACCAAAATTCTGTACATCTTGTGGTACATCTGAAGCAGAAAAAACAGGTTGAAACTGAAAAAGAACCGATTGTCAAAGCATCACTGGCAGCTTGGCATTTTGTCGCTGATGTGGCACTGTGTCTGAACGCGTCATTAAAGCCATTACCTTTCCTAATTTCCCCAATTTTCATTATTTCAAATGCAAACGGTCTCCAGTTTACACGGCCTGGCGCACCTCCCGTTTCACAGGGAGCTATCAGATTGAATTCTGGGATATCTCAAGGGCTTTCTGGCTGGTTGGAACGTTCTCTAAATGGTCCTGAAAAAGCCCTAATGACAAACACAGGTGGGAAAGCATTAGGAGCCCATCAGAACTGCTACCATTCTCAGAGAGACGGCTAACGCTAAGAGAAAACATTCGAGGCAGCGATGGTGGAGACAGTGTGAGGGGAGTGTGTACTTTCTTTGTATGCGGGTTTGTGTTGAATTGTACCGTAACAACTTTTTGAACGGTTAATTAGACAGTAAGTGAACTCTGAAAGCAGGGCGGGTTATTGCTCTAATTCCAAAATTGTTCCGCTAATGAGCCCCTCAGTAACAACCATCAGACTATTTTGCTATTATGTAAACCTGGATGAGCTGTAGTTAAAATCTGAACTATGTATTTATGAGGCCAAAAAGGCTCCCAAAAGCATTTCCTCTTTTCAAGAAAAACAAACACATGGAAAGGTACAGAGTAAATTACAGTGACTACCAGAATTAACGTTTAACAAGAAGACAAATAGAACTCAAAAATACAGTCACACAAACATTTAGTATTTATTTTTTTATGGGCAAGATAAACTTTACAGATTACACACGCATCAGCTGCAGAACTGGATTATTCTTTGTACCGTTCAACTAAGTGAGTTGAAAAAGCAAAACAACATTTTATACCGTTACTCGGAATGCGTAGTTAGCACATTTGAAACATACTTGTCCTTTACAACTGTGTATCTTTGTTTAAGGCATCTTAAATCAATCTTATGTCTCCCTCCTATTTTTCTTTTTAAAGAAATGCCAATTAAACTATTATTAGTTTAGTAAATGTATAAATAATTACGACAAAAACGGCTTCTTCGTGGTTGTTAGGATGAGTACATTTTGTGTGAGTTTAAAGGCACGGGTGCCCCAAAAAATACTTAAATATAAATTAAATGTATGTTCTTGTATTTAGCAATTTTTAGTGAATTACCAACACTATATCCAGAGAAGTGTGCATTAGTAAGTGACCACTCGTTAATGCCTAAATTCATTCTTTAGGTTGTGAGGCCCACCATCACCTCACTGACATCCCACAGTTTCTTGGCCACCTCCTCATCTGTGGCCTTAGCCAACAGCTGCTCCTCCTGGCAGTTCGCAAAGCACTTCCCCTGAACGCCCTCCACGTCTGGTGAGCAGGCCAGGTAGACAGAGGTCTCTGCTCCCTGCTCGGGGGACTTGAAGAAAGCCCAGGAAGCCAAATTAAACAGAGGCTTCACCAGCAGCGGGATGTAGACATGCCTGCCCAGGTTAGTCCTCACAATCCCGGGTGTGAGAGCATTAACAGTCACTCCAGTTTCCTGAAGTTTGTGGGAGAGCTCCAGCGCGAAGAGAAGATTGGCTAGCTTACTCCGCGCATACGCGAAGGCTTTATCGTAGCTCTTCTCGCTGTTCAAATCATCAAAGTTAATTTCAGCATACTTGTAGAGTTTGGAGGACACCACTATGATGCGACTTGGGGCGGAGCGTTTGAGGCGGTCCAATAGGAGGTTAGTGAGCAGGAAGTGGCCCAGATGATTGACAGCAAACTGCATCTCAAATCCATCCTCTGTTTTAGTGTAAGGACACTGGTAGATTCCGGCATTGTTGATCAGGATGTCGATTCTGGGCTCTTCCTGTTAGACAAACAGCAAAATTGGGACATTGTAAAGATATTTTTCTTTATCACAGGCAGTGGTAACAGTGGAAATGAAACAACCACAGACTGAAACTATTCTGTGCTAATGTATATCGTCACAATACACAAAATACACAACTCGTATTTTTATAACATTTGTTGGGTTGTTTACTTCAGAAATCAGAGAAAGAACGTCTGACCAACTAAAATAGGGAGCAGTGGGCCCTGTATATTTTATACTAGCCCCAACAAATAGCATGTGTACGATCATGTTAATAGCCATTTCTTACTGTTTGTTAATGCACAATATATGTCTTATTATTTCAAACACCTGATAGATTGTTTACTTCAACATGGATATTCAGTCTCCTAATGTTCATTCAACCGTAATATTTTCTAATATATTAAGCTAACAGCGATGACGCCTCGAAAGTTCGCAGCAGGTTCGTCTCTCTATTGCTGGCTGGTTATTCGTACCCCTCTTGTCCCGTCCTACACCTGTCACGTGTGTTTGATAACATCTAAGTGCGCGCAGGGCTTGCGTTCATTGTGGTAAACATGACCGTATACTATGTATAGTCTATATTCGTGTTTGTACACATCTGAGACCCAAAGACCATAAAATACCTCGAGTATCTCCTCGCAAAAGCTACGGACAGACTTAAGCGATGCCAGGTCCAAATGTTTGATCACTAGCTCCCCTCGATCCGGTCCGGCCTCTTGCTGGATCTCTTGAACGGCTTTCTCAGCCCGCTCTCGGTCTCTACATGCCATTATCACTCGGCCCTGACGCCGCACCAGCTCCGCGGCCGTGGCTTTACCAATGCCACTGTTTGCCCCCGTGACTATAATAGTTTTGCCCCGCAACATGTCGACACGTCCTTC
>JAZGTI010015484.1:0-13382 GCA_036877585.1 Botia kubotai
GCATGTGTGAAGTCTAGTGTGAACGCAGAGTAAGTACAAGTGTGTGTAACCATTTGCACCTGAATCCAGTGGCAATTTGCCCTGATAACTTCTTCTGCACATATAAGTAACGCTTCTAAGTAACACTTGTGTGCCGTTATTTGTGAATGAGACTCATTGTACTGAGCATAAAGAAAGTTGCAGATCTTATCATGCAGAACAATCCTTTCCAAACTGCTTAAGGCAAGCGCCCCTCCAAAATATTTTTGCAGTCATAATTTCTGTAACACGCTGTGCATCAAACAGTTGTTTACAAAAGCATCAGAGATCAGTTTAATCTTACTAAAACAATTTCTGATGCCTTAGTTCATTTCCAGTTCAAAATCTCCCAAGAGACACCAAGCTGAGCTTTTCAAAGTTATGAATTGAATAACAATGCAATGAAATTATTTATTGAATTTGCTTCACAGTGGAATAAAACCCCGCTCCAACTTACTCCACTCCACAATAAAGCATTTTGTTAGCTTTAAGGCCATCTGTAAATATATATATATATATATATATATATAATGTAGTGTACTCCTAAATGTAAATGTAATTGACTTCAAGCACATTTGAAATGCACAATCCTTCTCTTTCAAGGAAACGAGACCAAAAACGTCGACGACTCCTTGAAATGCACATGAATCTTGCGCTACACAGATTTTTGTCCAATCAGATGCTGTCTTAAATGACAATGTCCCTCCCACTAATGCCACCCATAAAAAGAAGCACATCAAGGTAATTTAAAGCAATTTAAATGAAATGTTTTTTTATTCCAGTTACATGCTAATCATCATGTTTGCTGATTTATGTTCCTCTTACCCTGTGAGTGAAGAATCTCACTCTGTGGGATCCCGCTGTGGTGAGATCTGTTGCCTTATGTTTCTGTGCTATTTGTCTTCCTTAAGATGTCTTCAGTCTCTGTATAATCAGTTCACTGCCACTTGCATTTTATTTCGTCACTGCACTATAAACAAGGCCCTCTTTAATTTGTTGAATACTGTATTCATGTGGCACTTTCAACATTGCTTTGTTTGTTGGTGGCTCAACCTATTATGTGCCTTTGGGGTGGGGCGGTCTATTTCTCTGACCAATGGAAGATGAGGAGAGTGTTCCAAAGTCGTTATTTTGCAATTACGTTTGGTGATGCTAGTGCTTCCAAAAATAAGCACTGTACCTTTATTATATATTATATGCAATTATGGCACGTTATGAGAATGTAAACTAATGGACTTCATATGTATGTGAATATGTATGTGAAGATGCTTTTGAAGCAGTAACTCTTCTTGTTAGGAACTGAAACAGCATGATTTTGACCTGTCTGTCAGATATCATGCAAAATGTGAGGAACATGTGAGGTGTGTGTGTGTGTGTGTGTGCACGTTCTAGGCTAGTGTGTTTGATGAAGACACAATGTGACACAACCCCTTTGCATGTTTTTTTCCATATGTGAAGGCATGTTGTCTGCATTGTTGTCACCTCAATTTCAAAGAAAAGCTCTTTTCCTACATATTTATTGCCTGCCTTTCTCTTCCCTCTGGTAGCTCCACCCCCCTTGAGCTTGGGGACTTGGGCTGTAGGCGGTAAATTCAGTTGATTGATGCTGTCTCCAGTCATTCTATGAGAATGTCTATCTTTCTTTACCCTAAGCCTGGATGAGTTCCCCTGCCCATCTGAGCTTCTAATTTTCCACCGAGGGGAGAGACACAAGTTTGCTTGAAATGCGTTTGGTAATCGCTACAGCAAAGTCAGTTTTAAACAAATTTGATGTGAGGTGTTGGATTCATACAGATGCTTTGTAATTTGTGCCTGGGGTGAGCTGGGTGGCATATGCGTAGCGTGTAAGAGACATTTAGGAGAGAGATTTACAGCACTGCTGTCCTAATAAGTCTAATAAGGTTTAAACTCCTCCACATAAAACACAATTCTACGGGGAAGAAGAAACAGTCCATGTTCTACAAATAAAGCACATAACCTTTGGGCCAATGGACCCATCAGTTTGATTTCTCTGTGTTGCTTGGCCAGCTCACAGCTGAGCTCTGTTTTAAACATGCTCAGATATCCTGTCGTGGGAATGCTGTTTAGACTGTGAATTTCTGTGGATTTCTTTGGATCTCGCTGGAAAGACAGTGATTGGAGAAAGCTGGAACGCAGTACATTAGTGAAGAGGTCAAAAATCCAACAGAGTCACAAGCTGTTGATGCTGGAATGTTTCGGGAGATCATGTATTATAGTCTGTGTTACAAGATGAACAACAGGAAATTCAGTGTGGCTCTCGAAGAGACTGGGATTACAGGAGACAAGGGGCCCCAAGGCCCCAGATTTTAAGTTTTTTGTTCTTTCTGGATTATTTTATTTCAGTTTTGAAAATGTTCCGTATTCATCTTAGTTTATGAAGTAAACCTTGAGTTTGCGTTTTAAAGACAGGATTGAGTTTGGCCATACAAGCCATATTGGCTACTGCATACTGCATAACAGTTGGGATTGTCCAGACCTTTGCTTGGATTTTGAATGAAATATTTTAGAATATAGAATATAAACACAATTCCAGTCACAGCGTCATAATTTTCAAAAAGCTCAAAAGTTTTGTGCAAGGGGCTTCATTCGCCAACAGCATTGGCACTCACATTGTGATGTCATTTATTTGCTTGACAATCTATTCACTGGCTTGATTCCACAGTAACAGAGCTCTGTCACCAGGTAAGGTCCTGCAGGTTAGTCCTGCAGGTTTTCACATTAATGCCTTATTAAACCTGTCCGTCAAAAATGACAGCGTTGCAGTGTCTAACAATTATTGATGCCCTAAGGAAATGACCTCTGGGCATGACCATTTCAGCCTCTGTTGTCTAAAACTGAGGACAACTGATTGGAGCTTTAGACTGAAGTGTAGACCGTAAACCCAAGGTTAAGAAGAAAGTCAATACACAATAATTGCAAGCTGCCGACCCCCTCATCTTTTGAACCTTCGCTGATGTGGTCACGTTTCCCGAGACCTCGCCTCTGGAGAATTTAGCATCCTGCTTCTGATAGCACATCTGTGTGTGCTCCAGGATGTTTGTACTCCTGTATCTGCTTCAACATCACGGTGGTATCTGTGTTTGACCCTGTTTCGGAGACAGAATCCAAAGATGCTGCAGTTGAAGTGGTGAGGAGTAATCTAGTTAAAGAGGTTAACTATGAGAAATGGCCAAGCTCTGTGCACTGTTTTGACACTTTCCCTTTTTGCGGCTGTAGCTGTGATGTATCGTGGTAATTCGGCGAATCAGAGGCGACGAGGCATTAGCGGGTCTCAGTTACAGGCAGGGCATTCGTATCTACAGGGGTAACGGACAGAGTGACACTTTCCCTGAATGCAGAAGCAACTCCCCCACCCTGCGCTCACATATCACAACTGTAAATGGGTTTATCTTAGAGAAATGGCACTTGAACTTGAATTATGGATAACAAGCCTTTTTGTCTATTGCTTTCACATTAACATAGACTGTTTGATTTTAAAACACACAGCTGAGTTCTCCTCCATCTGGTATGGTATTGAAATGGTGTTTTCGTCAGGATAAAATGACTTTATTTTCTCACTTTGTGATAATACCACTCTGCAGTGTGATTTTGTAAGATAAATCACACAATCTTTTTTACTGAGAGACAAACCACCAATAGGCTCAATTGTATCTGCCAATTACTGGATAATATGCTACACAATACTTATAGATATATACATACTGTGTAATGTAATGGTTTACTGGTGAAATGACCAGTATTAACACAAGTGTGTATTTTTAAGCCTTGTATATATGATTTCATATCATTCTGCACATTCTTTCAGAATCTTTCAGAGCAATTCATAGATTTTTGCATGAGTTTAGAATTGATTTAATATAGTTTACATTGACTGTTCTCGATTTCTGTCATATAGTGTATATTTGCAAAAATGTCTGAGGCCTCATAATAGCATTACGTTGTGTCTGGAGATAAAAACTACTGAAAACAAGTTAAAGTGCTATTTTACACCCAATGGGTGTAATTCGCTTTCTATCACACTGCATGATATCAGCAATTTAATTGAACAGATATGATATCAATCACTCTGGTCAGATCCGTCAAGTGGATGAACTCTTCAAACACATTTAAACACATTTATTTTCACCAGTGTATTTTAGCCTCATCCGGCCCCTTCCAGGCAGAGCCAGTACAGCTGAGGAAGTGTCTCCCACTGCACCTTTACTACAGGAAAGCCACTTCATATTGCTCTTTAACACCTACTCTCAAGCCTTTATGCTGAAATGTTGAGCTTATTCACTCTTTGGACACAAGATTTTAAACACACTCTTGACACTCAGCAAACCTACAAGCTTTAAATCTGTCTGTTAGGAATTTCTTAAACATTTCTATCCTCTACACTCCTCTCTGCTCCTCTGATCTCCTTTCCTCTGATTGACACTCCTCTCCTCTTATCGACTCTTTCCTCTTCTCTTTTTTGATATCCTCTCCTCGTATTGCCTCTGTTCCTCGTCTCCCCTCCCAGGGGATCTTACCAGGTTGGAGTTGGTGCTTCACTTTGGTTGATTTATTACAGTGGTTTTGCTTCATCAACATTAATATAGAGCAGCGTCAGAGCAACAAGCATCAGCATTTCCCTTATAAACTGCCAGCATGTGGCTAATCGATGAACAGTCAATAATGAATACGGGAAAGCATCTCAGCCTCGCACTCTCCGACAATGAACCGTTTAATTCCAATCAGAGCTTATCATGTAGAACATTTATACCTAATTATGACTGAATAGAGGGACGACAGTTATTACCACCGTTTAAATGTTTTATGTGATGTCTGACTTCCTCTTAAAGGGACAGTGCACCATCTTGTTTCAAACCCATATGACTTCCGTTGCTCTGTGACTGAGAACCTCGGTCACCATTCACTTTAATAGTATAGACTAAAGAGTATTATGAATATTTTGCCTCGTGTTACACGGAAGAAAGAAAGTCATGCAGGTTTGGGTTGACGTGGGTGAGTAAATAATAACAGATATTTCATTTTTGGGTGAACTCATTTAACAGTGATGCTATTAAAGTGCTGCACTTAGCTGTTTGCACAGTACATTAGAGAGAATAAACAAACCATAACACATACACACTTACCTTGGCGCGCCTCGCTGAAGTGTTGCATTCTTGCGAAACTGCTGCGTTCACTATACGTTATTATTCAGTCATAATTACTGAAAAGTATATATAGAGTGTATGAAGTTATTTCACTTTGTGTCAGAAAGAGAAAGTGAAGATTTGATACATTGGGGTTGTGCAGCAACCGGGTCATCACTGGAATCTTGCAGTGACCTATCAACCACCAGAATGCTCTGCATAGCATTGCGCTAAAAAACACCTTAGCAACCACAACATGGAGACAGTGATATTTTCAAGGACAAGCAACACCCAGAAAACACCCATCTTGATTTATCAGCATTACCATCAGTAATTGCATTTACCATGAACTTCATCATCTCTTTCATCGTTTCTTCATCGTTTAACTTTTATCCACATGTCTGTGGATACCGCAGTCATGTGACACATCCACCCCGCCCTGTCCCTTCATCTCTGATGAAGCCTGAGAAGAAGAGAGGAATACATTAAGCAGGACAAAAGGCGTTGCCTTGCCAACTGGAAGGAGAGTTCCTGGCTTGCTTGCCGGTGCTGGTGTACTTCGTTATCATTAACCAATTTGATTTGATGTATCTAGATAAATATTATGGTTATAGCGTGACCAATGTCACCTTCATACCGCCTTCATAGTTTGACCGTTATTTTATATTCCTATTATATCACAGCTTATTTTTTAAACACTTGCACGCTTGATACCTTTGTCTAACTGGTATAGTTACATCTATACACACTGGTATAGTTACATCTATAACACATTTCATAGAATCTGTAGCAGAACAGTCCAGTATACACACACTGGTTGTTTCTCCTGTCCTCATGTTATTGCTGGAGCAGGGCCCGGTACAGCAGGCGAGGTGCTACGCGGGCCATTTGCATTGACATATTGACACCCTTGTCAGGATTTATATGTACAATGTGGCAGGCTGGCTGGGGTGAGGACGCAGATCGGAGCAGGGTGCAAACAGCCCAATCAAAAGACCTCTATCCTTACCAAAGCATGCTGAATGTTGCACAGTTGCACGGTCACCAAGCGCATGACTTTAGTTGCGTTCTATATCTGTGATTAAGTTCTAAATGTAATTTCAGCTTTTTAAAGTAGTTATGAATTATCCGAGGGCAAATGTTCAGGAGAACCTTATTTTAATTTTCTGTCTTTGTTCACTTTGCTTTCTAGCTCAATTGCATTTCTTCGGCCAGACTCCAGGTCCCCGCATCATTACAAAACTTGAGGCCGTGTTACACATAATCAAATATGTGACTTAATGAGGCTTTTTAATTACTCTTCCCTGCCTGCAATATTGGCATGCTGATCCTTTTATTTATTTTCAGATACATTTTTCACACGGTTGACAGGCGGTTATGTATACTTCCCATGGTGCACTTTGGTGACAGCTTGACACTGGCTATGGTGGTGTTTGAGTATTGGAGGAATGCGGAATGGAATCGCTGTTTGTGGATCGGGATGTTGGTACATACAGACGGTTCTGTGTTTGGATTGGTTAGTTTCAAGTATTAGCCTCTGATAAAAGCATGTTTCTTCATTAACAGCCAGTCAGAAGTAACTGTATATTTAGATGGCTCTGCTATTCAGATATATAGAAATGTTTACAGATAGCCTTGTAGTTCTCCTTGGTTTATAATTCATTTTACTTAGTATAAGGGCAACATGTAAATTAAAAGATACAACACCTAATTTTTTAGTAAACCAATGATAACACACAAGGCTTGTCTGACCTGACCTGTCTAATTAAGTCTATGCACATTTATAAGTAAACATAAATTCTGTGTTGCGCTAAACAGACATTCTCGCAGATGCTAATGTAGTGAAAGTGCAGCTCTACACAGTTCAAGAAATAATGTGTCAGGGCAAGTTTGCTGTCCAGTAGACTTTTTGGAGCAGAAAATGGTCTTTGCTTCAGGGGAGAGCCAACAGTCTAGACAGACTACATGAAATATGACTTGATAATCATGGAAAAACAAAAGAAAGATGGAGATTTATCTATCTGTCTGTCTGCTTAAATAGCATCATTTTGTTTTTTTTATGGATTATCATTTTGCAGCATTGGTTACAGCGGACCCAATGTGAGATTTACTGTTTAGCGTCTGAATAAATTAGCATGAAACACCAGACATTCCTTATAAGGGCTGTCATCCATGTTTCAGTGTGAGATGTATCACATCATTATACAAACAGACTGCATGCTATAGTTTCTCAGGGTTCCTGCGTGTTGTGGGTTTGCTTGAGATGTTACCAAAGTCCCTTACAGCAGCTGAGTCTTAACTTTGCACCCATGACCTTCATGGAATATGAATGCAAATAAGACAAGCCTGTGCAATGTGTGCAAAGATGCTCTGCACCCAACGCCAGTTGCTTTCATTAAAGTATTCTTGTAAACAAAGAACAGGGCCATATGTGATAAACATAGATTTTAGTAAACGTTTATGCTCTTATTTGCATACAATTTAATATGAGGTGTTTTTAAGCATCAGCTAGTTCTTGCATTTTCATCTCGTTGCGGTTTTAAATGTATGATTTTCGCACTTATTCCATTTAACATCTGTCTCTCACGGGCCTCATGCGGTATGAAATAACAATATATTTTAATATCATTCACTTGATCTTAGCACCTGCATAAATTTGCACTTTATCGTGATTGATCAAATGTATTTCCAGGTTTCCAATAAGAAAAAAACAAGTGTTTGGAGGAGCAGAATACTCTTAAATGTAGAAGTTTGGATGGAGCTGTCTTCCTTCTGTGACTCCCGTTTCATTGCCGTAAACACACGTCCTCTGAAAGGTCATGGCATTCCATGTGTGGAGATAACAATCAGTTCTCTAATGAAATAATGTGCGGAAAAGAGGAGAGAACGTATGACACCTGCTTGGATAGGCCATTGCTTGCATTGCTCATTAAAACTGTGGCATGATGACAGAAGGGGAAATAGAATAAAAAGGATAATCAGAGGTTTTGGCTTTGCCTTAAGGGGCCTCTTTTAGCTTTGGGGGGAGAGAGGTGGGGCCAGAGGATTTAAAAGACCACCGAATGTCAATTATTTAAATGGCCGAATGAAGATATTATTGGATATATCTACCGAAATCACGGCAATAAAAAATAATAAGGGGTTTCATAATATTATGCGGTTTGACTGAGGGAGAGAGTCCGAGCACAGTTATGAGAGACAATATAAATGTAAGCTCCATGATCCACTCTTCACCACAGGCACAATCCCCAAACCTCCAACATAAAACATTTAACACTAACAAGACTCCCCCTTTTCTCATATTGCTTATAAAATTACGCTTAATTTTAACATTTAATGTCTCCCTCTGCAGTCTCCCTCAATCCTCTGCCCAGTAATGTCACATAGATCATTTAATTTAGTACACATTTCATACATAGAATACATAGTATTCATTTCAAAGTATTTAACTAAACGCATGATGTTAGATTAAAAATTATGGATGAACTCTTCATTTACAACGCATTTGCAACGTATCACGCAATTTCTGATTTGCATTAGCTCCGTTTCATTTAATAAATTGAGCCAAAATGTATTTTTTAGAGTTTTAGGCGAGTGATGTGTTCTTGAGTAATGAGAGAGAGCCCTTATGACCTGTTGATGCTGTGTTACCAGGGCAACATTGTTTTGTTGGAATCCGAGATGCACAAAGTGCATGAGACAGACTCTTCCTGCAGTGACTGTCAGCATGCACGCACATAGGAAATATGTTGAAATGATATACTAGCCAGGAATGGGCACAATTTAGAACTTGAGTTTGTTCTTATCCTGAGAGTGAATTTGAAGTGAATCGGCCACACCCCCACAGAATGCTGAATTGGTTTCAGTTCTAATTCGTTTTTAGTCTGAATTGTTTTTGGATTTTAACCAAAATGAGAATTGGAATCCAAGGAATTGGAATTCAAAGAAATTTAGCACAGCATGAATAAGACAATTAACTTTGACTAAGTATTCCTGCATATTTTAATATGTTTTAATTAGATACATTTCCCTAAACTAACTTCAGTACCGTCAAAAAGCAATTTAATTTGAATATTACCATACAGAACTACAAAATACCCACCATATTGTTTTAGATACCATTATAAAATAAATATTTGAATGTTCTGTATGTACTGTGTGTTTATATGTGGTTCACGCAATGTGTCTTTCTGTTTATTTCCCACCAGTTTGTCACTTATATGTTCCCTTATATGAAAACCACCCAGCTCTCAAGGAAGTGGCCCTCTTCCATTCTGATTGGCCCTTGTGTTGACATGTCACTCATGTCAACACAAGGCATCAAAAGGCAAACATGGACACCAGCAGAAGCACACTTGGCTGATTGTGGTTTCTCTTGTTCAGCTCTGCTCAGACTCAGTGTTTGAAGAGATCTTGGCCAGACTTGAGCTTTTGATGTATCGGGTGATAAGCTATTCTCACAGCCGGTCACAGATGGACTTTCTAGGCTTTTAACCAGAGTGGAAGAGTTTGATTGGTGGAGGAAGGCAGCATGGATGAGGAAGAGAGGGACACCAAAAATGACAAATCTAATAAATCAAAGTCCGTAAACTGGTTAATTGCAATTCATCCTATTTATGAATATTTGTTTAGAGAAAAAACAATATAAAGTTTATTTAAAGCATTACAATAATCTATTGATTACATTTATTGAGTAGACATTACATAAAAGTGGCTTTAGAAGACAATGTATTATTTATCATTTAAGTCTGTTATTGGCCTACAATCCACAGCAGTATGTTTACTCGTCTCCCTGTTTATTCTGTGCTGCCATGGTACGAGTGAGGAGCAGTGTTACATCAATAACAGCTTGGGCTGACTGCTCACACACAAATGTAGAGGGTTTAAACTGCAGGTGAGTAATTATAAGAAAAACTCGGTACTATAGCGATTATGCATTTAATCACATAGTGAGCAGAGCATAATTCAGAGCATAATTTTTGTACTGCTTAATTGTTTTATATATAACAATATCATTATTTTGTTATTGAGTTGACAGCTCTTGTCAGGCACACATTAGATGGTGATGTAGTAAAGCGGAGATAAGTGACCAGAGCTCCAGTGTTTTGGAGGCTACACAAAGATGCGCAGCAGATACACACAGACGTTCAGCTACTAAGTACACAAACAGAGAGAGGGAATAGATAAGGAACAGACCACAGACAGATGGAGACAGAAAGATCAGTGTTGGGAACATTTATAAACTGCAGTCTCTCTGTCTGGCTTCAGAAGGAGACAGCAGGTAATTAAAAAGCAAACTGAGGGGTTGTGGGATGGCGGGCGGGCGGCTCGGGTTTTGGTAACGCATTAATAGCCTGTGGAGAGAAAGCAGAAAAACGAGCAAACAACACAGCAGCCATGCGGAAACCTTGTTTATTACAGGAATATGGCCGCAGCAGGCTAATGTATTCAGGATAAAAACAGGTCAAGAAGGGAACCGTTTGGAGATTTGAGGGCTGATCAATATTGAGGCTCATCACAGAATATTCTGCCACTAACACTCAGCTTGTTTTGTTGGCTCTTAGTGCCCTTTGGATGACTGTGTTTTCTCCTCTGCATCTAGAGACATCTTTGTAGTGGCATTTTTGATACCGCTATTGACTTCCTGTCAGCCACAGATCACATTTAATGGCTAGTTATCAAACATACTTAAAAGAATGAGGGGAGAAGGGAAGAAGAGAAAGTCAACAGAGCAAGACAAGTAGTGCATTCATGTCTACAACCTAAAACTGTTAGGAGAGGTAACAGTTTTAGGTTGTAAAAATGTTTCCATTAAGTAACAAAGACATTAAAAACATTACTTTCAAAGTTCTAAGATATAATAATGTTATTGCTTGGTTATAAGAACATTATTCAAACTTTTACATTCTATAATGTTTTAAAACATAACAACTTACGAATAAAGTTTTTGATATATGATATACATAGCGTCAAAGAAGTTCCGGTAACATTACCGCAAGAACAATTTTGATGAGAGAACTCTGAGAGAACGTTTAGAGAACATTATCCAACATTCTGTTCCTTGTTGGCTGGGTAACCTTTATAATAGTGTGCTGATGACTGTGTGTAGGGATTTCACTGAGTGTATGTTCATGTAATAATTCACCTTAAAAATAAAATTCCTTTGAAGGGGTCAGATTTTGCTTACATTGCAGGGACCAAATTACACTATAAGAAATCACCTTTAGTGTGAGGACCAACCAACAGTACCTTCAACTACAAAGCCATACCAAATGATGTTTTAATGAAAAGGTAAACATGCAACAGTATCTTTGGGAGGGTTAGGGATTAGGTTAGTAATCTTACATTAGTGAAATGTGAAGTATGTTTGTATGATTGTATTATATGTTCATACGGGAAATATTGAGGGCATTTGTGTGCCGGGAAGCTGCTGTGAAGTGTCCAACCTGTATTTAAATATTTAGGTCTATCTGTCATCCTGGTTCAAGGAAGACTTGTCTTCTAGGCACATTTGCCAGAGGAAAAAAAGATGACGGAGCGTGGCAGAAAAGGAGAATGAGAGAGGGTCAGAGAATATGCATAGATAGATGAGAGTTTTGGAAAAAGATAAACTAGGATAAGACTGATGTTTGCCAAAACATCACGCAAAAGAAGAAACAGTTGGATGCTTTTTATCCAAATGGACTTACATTGCATTCAAGATATATGTTTTGTTTGTATGTAAACACCCTGATCTGTTGAGCTACTGGAGCCCGAATACAGAGAAGTATTTGAAAAAGAGGACTGGGAAGAATTAACAATTTCCTTGTGTCTTTTTCCCTCTGTGGTCTTAGGAACAAAGATGTTCTCACAGTCCATCTGTGACTGAAAAACAAATTCAATTTTGGGATGATGTAAGTTCATTATGTGTTTGTTTGGGGTTGCTATAGAGAAAGAAACCGAGCATCAAGCCAAAGGACCTGTGATTATCTGTTCCGGCTTTGAGTTTGTCTGTGCGGTCGGGTTTCATATTGGAATGTTGAAATGACACCTTCAGTTCAGAAGTTTGCTATTATGAAAAGTGGGGTTTTTGACCTTCTCACTCAGTCGTGTTTGTTCTGTAAAAACTGTATTGGCAAGACTTGCAGCCATGCTTGTTGTAAACAACAGGTCTGTATACTTTTAAAATGTCATACTGCCGTAACCCAATAGGATAAAATCATTAGATTAATTTAACACGAGGCCCAGTATGTTGTGTTAGATTTTGCATGTAAACATGGTTGTTGTACCTGTACGGAACGTGTACCTAACGTGCATGGCTTTAGGTTGTTTTAAATGCTTGTTGTTTTGTCAGATGTTTTCCTGGTAATAATAAGTTCTGTATGCAGCATACAAATAACATACAAGGAACACATTAGAGTGAGTGTATAATAGTGCACTATAACAGTTCTGATTCAGCTCCACTTAACCCACAATACAGTTCATGTTCCTGAAGGCTATGGGGCAGTGCGTGACTTACACCGGTCTTTGTGGCAAAATCAATAAACATAAGAGCGGGAAGGAGTGCAGAAATCTGCATGCATTCTGTTAGAAGAGCCAATATGCTGTTTTGCAGCTTAGTCTGCATTTTAATGTGTTATTAAGTCTTAAAGATAAACCAATTTTAGTCTGTCTTGCTTCAGGCAAATATCACGGATGTGTTTGTATAGCTTCCTTTTGGTAAAATTAGAAATGTTGCTTAAAGTTGGATTTTAGTAGGACATTTTATACGGAAGAGTTTGAATTTAATAAAGATAATACAGGTTTTCGCTTTCCAGCAGTTCCAATCTAATTGACCGGTGTTATGCCCATAATTCTGGGCATCAGGGTGTGACTGTCCACCTGGAAACATTTGCATGGTAATTTCTTCTGATTTTCTCTGATTTCTATGTAGCTAGTTGCAGGCCATAACTGCTGTGCAAGTTTTCCATGCTGGTCTGTCATTTGACATTTCAGATAAACTCAAACAAAACAAACTGGTCGGTCATTTTAAATGTTGGTGAGTTGGACTCTTCCTTTCTGCTGCAATCAGATCAGATTTAAGTAGATCAGATTTAACCAGATTCTGTAAAGTTTGGCAGTGCAAGACTGGACGCTTTCTACAGTAGTATGCAGCCATGTAAATATACCTTAATGGGGCTGAGATGGTGTAGTTTACATTAAATAAGATTTGGAAAGGATTCACCCACAACTATTTGGACAGCC
>JAZGTI010015485.1:0-13382 GCA_036877585.1 Botia kubotai
AGAGGGAGAGAGGGAGAGAGAGAGAGGGAGAGAGAGGGAGAGGGAGAGAGAGAGAGAGCGCGAGCAAGCAAGGGGGGAAGAGGGTAACAGAGAACCTGTCAAGCAGATACAGACCTTGTAACTTTAGAAGATAACATTTATTACTTTTCTGACAGACAAATATTGAGTATGACGCTGTTTACACCTGTATCAATATACTTTGTCAAACTCTATAGAAAGTGGTGTATGAAATGATTAAATCATTTTTTTATGACCACAGCATCACCAGTGGTCACAAAATACATTTCTAGGTGAAAACACCTCTCACCACTCATGACCAGATGTCCAGACCTGATATGTTAAAACCAGGTACAAACAGGACCTGTGAGTGACAAAAAGACAGACCAGTCTCTCCAGAATGGACACGCAGGGCAGTCAGGCAGACAGATAGGCTGTTTAAGAACATGTGGCCATTAATGTTTCTTGTCTAGCACAGGCCTGACCTGTTCAGAGTGCTTGTCTGAGTATAAACAGTGCTACCAAGATGAGCTCTCAATTTACTTGTGTGACTAGATTTAATAAGCAGCTCAAGAAGGACCTATTTAGAGACTGTTTTCTGTGTGTGAGTGTGTGTGAGAGAGAGAGAGAGAGAGAAATTTGTTTGTTGTTAAATTGTAAAAATGCAGATTGTATTTATTTATTGTTGTATATATATTGTATATATTATTGTTTATAATTAGCTGTTTATAAGAAACCATATTAGTCTATGGAATGTCCCCTTTAAGATAGATAAGTAAACGTGTGTGTGTGTGTGCATATGTGCGTTCAGGCCCCACTTTCTAAGTTAGAGTCTTAGGGAGTTTTTGCAGGTTTTTGCCCGTGTCCTGCAAGTGTGCATGCACGTGCGTGTTTACGAATATTCATTACTTTGTGCCTGTACATGAATATTTATTAACGATCTGCCTTTTGATTGGCAGGTTCCTTTTTCGCAGTGGAAACCAGGAGCACCCTGGAGACAAAATCGAGAACACTACTGTAGAGATCCTGCCCTTCACAGTAAGAAAAAATGAACACGCACTTGATTAGATAAATACAGTTTTTAAATAAGCCCCAGGGTGACAGGTTTGTCAGAGTCTAACTGCAGTTTGACAGGGTAATCTGGTGGAGGTCTCCTGTGTACACTGCTACCCGGGCTAATTTTAGTCAATAGCAGGTTGAGCGGCTGTGGTAATGAGGCAGTCTACAGCCACCCTGCTGTGCTACACAGCTTAAAGAACCTTCAAATTGGTTTTGGTATTTGTTCGTGACTTTATGTGAATAAATGAGACTGGTAATACATCTAAATTTGCGTAAATGGGTTTGTGAGCTTGGTTTCACTCATAATTTTATCAGAGTTTACTAAAATTGCTCCCAGAATTGTCTATAATGTTGTTAGCATATTGCTAGTGGCTGACACATAGGCTTTGTAATTGCATCTAAATGAGAATGTAATTTCTTAAAGGACGCTGAATTGAAGACCAAAGAGAAATACAAACAAACAGAGGACCACTTCTATAAAATCGGTGAGTTATTACATGCTCACATCAACAGTTTTGCTCTTGTAGTGCATTATTGAAAATATGATACTTGCAAGCACAGAATTGCAGCTGTACTACTCCTTTGCTGTACTTCACAATTTACACCTGGCATCAGCATCCATCTCAGGTTATGCAATCACAAGTGGACAAAGCTAAATACTGGTGTAAATTTTTGAGAGCTGATCTTTTAAAGGTACAGGAAGAAAAATTGAAAATCCACACCCAAACATTTGTTTTAAATATTTGCTAGATGTCTGATCTGTGTGGGTGTTGAAAACAAATACTGTTTAAACATATTGCTGGCTGTGTAAGTTAAAATCAAACTGATCAACACCATAACACTCATAGCCAATCAGCAATAGGGGGCGTGTACCAGCTGTTAGTCATTTCCTATGTTGTATTTCGTGTTTGTTCTTATGAGTTAAGAGCAATGAAGTGAGGGGTGTGTTTATTTGGGTGTCAATTTCAAATATCAACATCAGCATTTCTCGGAAATCACTTAGCTGCACCTTTAATCCGGATGCAACGATGATTAAAAACATTTATTACAGCTTTATTAACCATGCATAACAAATATGTCACTTCAATGATCATACCAGAACTGTATTGCTAATTTGTTCCTAAACTTACTGTTCTTAAGCGAATAATATGTCTCTGTTTTCAGCTCAGTTTGATAATGGAGTGGCAGAGGGAGCGCTTGACCCTGCTTTCAACCCTGTGTTGGCTGTACGTCTGTCTGTCCAGAAGGACTCAGCTGTCTGGGCAATTGTTAGTGAGGTCAGCATGCTGTTTTTGGCTTTGACTAATCATATACTCATACCATGGATCACTATGATTAACTAGTTGCTGAAAGCTGAATATTATATATATTAACGTTGTGTCCACACTAGACGTGACACAAAAAGTCAATGAGGAATACATTGCATTGCTTCCATGATAATTAGTGTTTGTCCTAACAAACAACAACAGTTAACAATTAACAACAGTCAAGTGTTGCCTCACGCATCAAGAAGATTTGAGAGACACTTGGTTGCATACATGTCACACTTGTCATTTACAATATTAAAAGTTTAGCTTGTCAGTTTAGCTCCAAAAATGAAATTTGTTGCACAATTAGGATAATTAGGATGGAGAGTTGAGGATGTTTCATTGTGTAGAGATCTGTTTTTCTAAAAGATGTGCTTTGATTTTTTTATTTCAGATTCATATCAAGAGGATACCAGGATAACTACCTGAATGTCTCCCTACTGTTTAAGGAACTGATTGGTCATCTGAGATAGGATGTATTGCCCAGCACACCCGTTTAGAGCCACTTTAGAGAGAAAGTGACACTACTGGAGGGCATGGAAGAAGGAGCCAATCACAGTTTTCCTTGCTTTATTTTCTTTACCTCTCTTCAGGTTTTCCTCACTTTTCGCCATTTTGTCTTTCTCTGATAACTTCATCTCTCTTTCTCTTTTACTTGTTTATCATTTCACTTAATTTTCATTATACTGTTCCCTGAGTTCTGTTGTGTAAATGTGACGACTACTGTACAGAAAAATACATTTGAATTTGTTTCTAGACATTGAATTTGTTTCATGAAGATTTACAATCATTGCTGTCATGAAGGATTCTAGGCTGCACCAATGCTGGAGAAGAACTGATGTGCCCTACTGGTGAAGAATGTTCTCTGTGCTCATGGACTGTAGCTGACCTCAAACCCTCGGCTGGGTTTCGGCTGAGAGGTGGAAAAGTGGGACAACAGAAATGTCAAAGAAGTTTTTGCTTCTAAAAAGTTTTTTGTTTGTTGTCTCCTAAATTAATTTTGTCAAGGTTTGTTGTTGATATTTGGCACTGTTAATATGTTAGAAAAAATGGTTTATTTTATAGACTTATTTGCCAAAATCTTACATAGAAAACAGATTAAAAAAAAATACAGGCAGCGTATCGTAGACCTCTATCTGGTCAACAAAAGTGGCTATTTCTCTTTTGTGTCAGTTTATCGTCAGCCAGTCAATCGAGGCTTTCAGTCTGAAGGTTTATATTGCTGATGTAATTATTAATATTATGACGATCTTTGAAGGTGAATTAATTTATTTGAAATAAATCTTTAACTTGTCCAAGAGGTTAATTCTTTTATTTTATGTGATTTGGAACTGTATAATGTGGCAGAGAATTTATTGTTTTTGAGTGATTGTGGCTTAAAGTCGAGGGAAGAAAACTGGTTTGTGTTTGTTCTTATCTTTGTACAATTCTAAGGGGTGCAGGGCCGCCCACCTCTGTGCCTTAAAATCCAGCGTTCCTAAGGGACCTGGAAACGGACTGCCTTGCGTCCTTTGACAAAATGCTTAAAGCATACAATAGAACTTCTGTTATGTGCTTAATATAACTGAAACATTAAAGTTTAGAGCATGGCATGTCCATATTTATGTTCCAGAATACTTCATGCTACTCTTTGGTCATTAAGCTTGGCCATTTATCATGTCATCTAGTCATTTAGAAAAGGTTTTCTTTTCTCTGGGCATAATTGATGCTGTATCACATACCTTTAGAAGAGTATCTGTAGAATGTTCAGTGAGATATGACCATGGCCAGACAAAGTCTGCCTTTCTTTCCTGCACTGATTTTGGGGGGAAATCTATGGGATTCTGTGAAACATGTTTCAATGTGTCAAACTGAGCTAACCTGAGTTGAGAGTACTTCTCTCTTACTGGTAGTTGAGCTAAAAACACCATTCATTCGAGTTGGCCAGAATACTTTAGAAACAAACATGCAAAGGGTCGTGTGGACAACTTTATGACCAACGGGCATTCCAGTAATGCAGAATCTCCGGCACTTTCTGTGAAGTTCTGCGTTTGCGGATTACCTGTGTTCCTGGTCATGAGTGAAATATTTCTAGGAACATATATTTATATTGGTGATAAAAGCAAAGTGAATGAATAAAGCTAAATAAACACTTCAGTTAATTGTTTTTTTCTATGTTAGGTGCACTGCTTGGTCACTTAAGATTGAACCTTGTTTTTATATTGTAAAGTTATGGTTCTAATTTATTTTGGGATATTGATGGTAACTACTGTACAAATTTCCGAAGTGCTCTCATCTCATGTGATTGTATATATCTTTAAAATGATATGTTATATAGTTTAAGTTCAGCCTGTCAAAATGTCTCCTTGTCAAACCCTTTATGCTTCAAGCAGAGCGTTTTAGACCATATCCATTTTGTGACTACTTGAGACTGGATGGGAATTGAAGAACTTGTCCAGTTTTTGTTGACCAGCTGATAAGTCAATGTACTGTCATACGCATTTGTTTACAATTTGATTATGATTTTCCCTGAGGGGCAAAACTAAAACGTTGAGTCTAAAAGTGTAGAGCACTGTCCTTCTCATTTGCATATATTTGTGTGACATGACATCTGAGGAATGCACATGTAAAACCACAGTGGAGTGAATCTCACCTCTCCAAAGAAAGTGTTTTGACATTAGTGGCAGGTTCCCAAACATATGACTATCTAGCAACTACATATATCCATCTTTAAATCAACCATTTAGTCTTACATTGAGATGAATCAAACATAAAACGTTTCACTCACTGATTTTCCTGTGAGGTGCATTCTGGACTTCCATGTGCCTTCATCTGTCTATCTCCTGCTCTGACATTGATTTGAATAAACTGTTCTGAAATAAACCAAGCTTGACATAACCCTTTATTGTTTCTCTAGAGTCTCTTCATTGCCCATTTTGTTGAACTGTTTGTAATTACTCAACCGTGTGACATTTTAAACCTTTATTTAGGTGGTCAGGTACAGGAATGTGTATAATTTATGGCATTTTATGACTATCCCGAATTCCCAAATAGAACATTGTTCAGTTAAATGTCATCAGCTGAACTGGGCCCAAGCACAATGATCCCAGAACAAAAGGGCCACAACTGTATGAAATGAAAATTATTGCATTTAATAACATACCAAACCATATTGGCATCTGCAAACTATTATTACTATTATTGTTGTTATTATGCCACTCGTTCTGATATTTTATATGATATTATGACAATCATACACTAGAGCGTTACTTTATATGGTCATTGTATTTTAGATGAAAAACAAAATAGCGTTGTTATGGCGCTATTGTCTGATCAATATAGATACTATACATACTTTTGAAAAGTTAAATACTCCAGACATTGCCATCGATGTAATTGGTGACAGCAGAGAAAGGTAACATGTAGCTTTGTTTTCATTCGCATTTGCGGCTGAGGTTTGTATATGCGAACAAACTACAATTCCCTCAATGCTTTTCTACTTCCGAAGAACGTCATACTTAACATGGCCGCTTTCATGACAATCTAACTGACTTATATGTACCTTGTTTTGTTCATTTATCCAAAAGTTCTTGCTCCATCTTTCTCTTAAACCTGCTCGGATGAAAGCTTTACAGAATGCCCAAATACTACGAGGATAAAGAGGAAGATGGCCGTGCTTGCGCTGGAATCAGAGAGGATTTTAAAACCTGTCTCCTTCAGCACGACTGTGTAGTAAGGGTAAGCTTAGCATTAAGTAGACATGCATGTCACAAACCTGTAATATATAAACTATATTGTATTTTATCGTATTATATTTTCATTATAATATGTTAAGTAAACATAGGAGTGTGTAGTCGACGTGATTCATGCTTTCTTATTTGGTTATCAATGGGATTTGTTTTATATGGTATGAATATGATAATTTACATTTACGCATTTGACAGACGCTTTTATCCAAAGCAGTATATTGCATTATACTATACATTAATTCTGAGTATGAGCAATCCCTGGGATTGAACCCATGACCTTGGCGTTGTTAACGCCATTCTTTAGCTTAACTGATGCATAACATTAACAATAGCAATGTCATTCTTTCGATTTCAAGAGAACACAAATTGATTAAAAAATGAATATAAACTACATTATAAATATGTTTGTATAAAAGCATAAAAGGTAAAGGTAAATATTTTAAAAGATGGTTAAAAAATATAAAAAATTAACTTAAAGTTGACACCCTCCTATGAACTAACTCTGAATTCTGTCGTGAGATTTAAAGGTTTGTAATTTAGTTTAGCTGGTCTGTTGTGTCCACAGGACGGTAAGAAGCCCAGTGAGTGTCTAAAGGATGGACATTGCAAAGGCTTGCAGGTGGCTTTTTTTGAGTGCAAGAGATCCATGGTAAGCAGGTCAGATAAGCAAATTCAGTAAAATTGAAGTGTATGGCTCAATAAAGCACTTTGTCACTCCTATTATAATCATTGAATACCCATGGTCCAAAACATTGTACCATGGTATTACAAAGTACCCTAAAATATTTGTGGGTTAACCATCCATTATCATAGTATTATCATTTTATGTCGCTGTACTATGGTACTGCTACAGTATAGCTTTCATTATAAGGACTTGATGCCAGTGGTTCATTTTTAACAGCCTAAAGCTAATAAACTGCATGTTTAACTACCTAATCAAATTAGCAAGTTGTCTTTAGTTTATAGTAACTTTCATTTTTCCTCTCTTTTAGCTGGACACACGGTCTCGATTCCGAGGCAGAAAAGGATACTGAATACCAGCCCAGCCGAGCTCTTGTTTTGAGCTCGAGATATTAACATATGACACAAAGCTCACCTGCCTTGGGAATATTGTGATTTTTATGTTTCTTTCAGGATTCAATTGTATATGTCAGACTCTTGACTTGGAAACACAGTAAACTGTCAGTGTATAAAGTCATTAAAAACAATTTCAGTTCTGAATGAGTGCTCATGCAATCATTGAATAATTACTTGGAGCCATGAAAAAGAAAACAATAATCAAATCAATAATAACATATAAGCTCTTTATATTCCACAGGTACTTGGTGTGTCATTATTGTGGAAATATTTGAGTGTTTTCTGGTCCAGACCAGGAGCACTGGGGTCTGGGACATCCCAATTCCAGCTTTTCCATGGAACTCTAGTGATTTAGCTGCTCCACAAAAACACAGAAACAAACTCAAACGTTTTTTCTAATTATATTAAAATAGTTGTTTTGTGCTGCAGAATGATGCAATATTGAGTACAAAGTAGAATGGAAAACTCCAGTCTCCCAAAGTCATTTAATTCCACATTTTATGGCCAATGGCAGGAAGAGGCTTTGCTAAATGTCACTGTTACCTGTATGACTGAAAGTTGCCAACATTTAAATTTTGTTCATACCACCAGCATCTCAGGTCAGGGCAAGGGCAGATGTCAAGATTTACAGCGAATAAGGGCAACATTTTTGGGTATGCTACTGTATTAATTTGCATTTATATACATTTTTTCATTTAGAAGTTTCTTCTATTCAAAGCAAATGAGGAATATCACAAGCAATTTGACATAAAAGCCAACAATATTCATAGTATGACTATTACACAAGCTAAAGCAGAAAGATATTTGCTTAAGAACTACATGAATCAAAGCCTACATGTTCATGTCACCTTTAGTTGCTTACACGCTTCCAGCACATGCAGGACATTCTTGCAGACTTTACTTTAGTGTTTCCGTTAACTCAGGTGATGCCCAGGATCTGCAGTTCTGGCCAACATAGGCAACATAATGGCATCAGCAACCTCCAATGTGCAGTCAACATCTACAAGCAGTTGACCTTCATGATGAGACATTCACTTACAAATTGTGATGATGAAGCCTTGGTAAATATATGGACTGGTAACCAAAAGTTGTGGGTCCAAAGCCCACAAAGGATGAAGTATGTACTTCAAGCATTATGCACCTGAGGGCAGGTTATTTTATTGAGGATTGTCCCTGTGTACTGCACTGACAGCAGAGATTAAGTGGGGAGGTTTTTCATAAACCTTTTCAGGTTTATAAAGCTGCCTACGTCATGTTTTCTTAGTCTCTATTTGACTGTTTCTGCAAATCAGGGGAACAAACGTTCCATTACTAGTGATGGGGAAATACCATATATCTTTATGCCCTAAAATTGTCACGGGAACAGGCTGAACATGTCTTGTTTCATTCAGTCCTGCCACCTCAATGCCCCACTCCAGGTAGGTAGTGCAGTTATTTAGATATGCATTGTTAGAACACTATGTAAAATACTGTCATTTTCACATATTCTGTTCATTAAAACAGGAACACAAAGCCAGAAATGCAGCATGAAGTTTAATCACATGATTAAGCATGTTATTTTAATTTAAAAGCTGCTAGGGATGTTAGCATGTTAGGAGAAAAGAGAGGCAATTTTGTAACTGATAGCAGTAGTATTTCAAAATATGTGTCCTGTATCATGCAAGCAGAGGCTAAGACACACGCTCTTATCACCAGTTGCAGTTATAAGCTTTCAATTAGTCATTCTTCCCCCACAAACCAGGAACTATAGACCACATGTGCATGTATTTGTGCACAGAGAATCTACACATTTTGTTGTGCATATCAGGCATTTATATATAGAGCTATGCTTTATACAGTTTGTGTTGATTTATTATCTTCTATATGGATAAAAGGAAATAAAACAGTGCTGGAAATTTCTTCACATTTTAAGACCAGTTGCGCCAGTGTTTCACATTCAATTATTACTGACATTCAAAACCGATATACATGTCAACTCCTACAAAGAAACTGTACTATGAAAACACAAAGTCAATTAACTTATCAATGTATAGCGCCATCTCACACATCTCCATGGAAAGTTTATTTACTCTGTATGCTCACTGTACAAAGATTAGCTGTGCTTGGCAACAGTATGAGAAAGTCTTTTCTCTGTAACTCTATAACCCGTACAATGCAAAACATGTCCAATGTGGTCAACAGGGTGAAGGCCTACAGTAAAGCACCAACATTTTAAACCCTGGTAAATCTTATGGTAAATAAATAAAACATATTCTGCCACATCACAAATAGTCATACACATATCTACATAATATCTACAGAAATATCTACATATCTTGACATTGGTGGTGGATGTTGCAATAATGGACTTTCTTAAGGCATTTAGAATTGTGTGTACTTAAAACAGAGTGATAATAAACAATGTTAATATTTGGTGCAAATACAGATTCTTTTAAAATAGCAGCCTGACCTTTACTGTGATGTGAAAACTGACTGGGAACAAGTCATCTACACCAAAACACTTACCAATCACCTATTACCTACTGCATTTAAAAAATTACTGATAAAAGGACAAGACATCATTGCTTTACTGCTGATATTTTTAACTTTTGTATTTTGTACAAAGAACAAGCATTGGAATTATTTTTATTTTAGAATGCTTTTATTAAAAAAACATTTTTTAAATTATTTTTAAAATGTGCATGTTAACTAAATAAATTGGATGCTTTGGGATTATTTGGGACCTGCTCTGGTACTCATATACCTTTGCATTTGTTTCACTAATCTCTCTTCTCAGAACCACAAATTATTGGGGCTTGGCCCATGATATATTAATGTCTTGGAAATTACCGTTGTCATCTGGATGCTAACCAGACATGTGGTAATAAAGTAAAGCAAAAAGAGAAACATGCAGCTTTAGTCATGTGGGCTTGAACAGCTGACTGCTCATCCAATCAAGTTTCCACTTTCCCATACGTGCCCTCTGGTGGCCTGTACTGTTTGGGGAAAGTCTTCAGCTGGAGAGAGTTAAAGGCATATTTGCGACTGCCTACATTTTTCATGGTGTTTTCTCTCCTGCAGCCCTCGCTGTGAACAGAAATGATCAGAGATGATGGAGATGTAGTTACAGAGTAATGTGAATGTAAAAGCCCCCATGCATGATAAACAACCCACATAAAATTTTGGTAATCCTGTTCTCATGTCTATTTCAAACCTTTACCTTATACTACGCCAGTTTGTTGTGACCATGGCTGTCAAATAAACAATACATAACAGTCCAAAATCTTATGAATGTGTACGGTAGTTTTGTATTATGTACCAGTCTAAATATAAGAAAATGGAGAATGCAATTTTTCAATTCAATTTACATTTATTTGTATAGTGCTTTTTTGATATAAGATTTTTCTGATATCAGAAATGTACAGTTCTAAGACTGTACAAACTGTGATTTTCAGGAAATATCAGCAAAACAATTTGGAAAGTTCCTCACACAAATGTATGAGTTGTTATATAAAAAAGAGCTGCATAAAGATTCTTCAAAATCCTTTTATGTTCCACAGAATAAAAATGACATCACACAGGTTCGTAACGACATGGGCATGATTATATTTTTATTAAAAATGTTTATTTTGGGGCGAACTATTGCTTTAATTGTCATCTCACCTGCGCATACAGTCCAGTGCCTGGCTGAAGACCTGCGGGGCCATGCAGTGCTCAAGCTGGAGGATCTGACACTGCTCCAGGGTCACTGACATGGCTGCACGATCCTTTGCGCTCTTACAGCTGGTCACACGCACACCGTTCAGACGCCGACAAACCTGAAGGGACGAGTGAGAATGATGTTATCACACTTTCAAAGCAACTTTAACAGTTTTCACCAGTGTTATGAAACTGACACTTTCAACTCATTTCCATATAGCACATAGAATGAAAGTTTAGGCTTTCTCTTGTCTGCAGTTATGTTTTGATGAGAAGGTTGACACTTATGCACAGGAGTAAATAAGAGTAATGGCTGATGGCTGTACCTCTGCGGCCTGTGACAGGATGTCCACATTCTTGCTTTTCCTGGCATTGACGTTCTGACTGAGGAATTTCAGTAGCTCAGGCACACAGTTCTGACTGTGAGAGCGGGGCAGACCTGAGACAGGAGATATTCAGGAGATAAATGACATTATCTCATGGTCAAATCAGGCTACATTTAATCCCATTATTACTATTTGATTACTCTTTTATGTAGGTCAGTGTAGGATGGAGGACTCACAGTCTTCAGGCAGGACCTCTTCAAACTGCTCATAATAGGATATAAGCCGAGCTAAACTCTCCATATTCACCAGCTCCTGTAGTGATGTGTCTCCAAACCTTAGAAGTAATACATAATGTATCTTAATACTAAACTGTACAGCTATTTTGTATATTTATAGTCCAATGAAAATTAATGTAAACATAACGTAAACATAAATTCAATATGGCATAACATAACATTTACAATAGTTTAGCAATTTAACTTACTTTTCAGCTAGTGTTTGTTGTTCATTAATTCCTACGTTAAATAAAACTGGTTGGACACGCAGCAGCATCCCATTTTGGATCTCCCGTGGCAACACATCAAACATCACCCCCGGTAAGGGAACGCGCACATTAAACCCGTCTCTGTTACCCGTGATGACAGGCAGCATGTCAGGGCTGAAGCTGGAGGTTGCCTGGGTAACTTTAAAGGTAACATTCCGAAGGTCCATGACACCTACACTCATGTCTTCCAACATGGCCAGCTCCTCCCCTATAAGACAAGATTTGTACTTTAGTAGACACATTTAAATGCATAAATGACCTTCTCACACACACAGATGTTTACCATAGGTGCTCAGAAGACCCTCGAACTGGACCAGTAAACCAATAGTGTTGTCTGAGGAAGCCGTTGTCACTGAGACAGTTTCTCAGTTTTACAACAAATCCACAGATCATAGCGGTCAGCTATAGAGAAACACACATATTATTACAATTAATATGTCAATATAATGTACAGTCAACTGGTAAAATGATCTTTATGCACTCTTTTAAGGAAGGATGACAAGACATAATTGCAAAACACAGTCAGTATTTGCTAAACAGTGCCAACCGTGCTAAAACTGATGCATTGTGGGTAATAACTACAGGGCTCCCAGATGGAACTGGAAAACTTTTAAGTGATTGTGAGTGAAAATCTGCAGAAAAATCTAACATAAAGTATATAAGATTCTTTAATGTGGACCTGATTATAATTTAGAATAATTAAGTCTTTAATCTGTGTAGTGTGTTTTTTACTAACTGTCTGGCAGAAAACCACATCTCTACGGTACTGTAGCGCCAAACTCATGCCGATAGTGGGTGCGCTGTCCTGCATCAGTACAAACACCATGGACTTCTTGGCTTTGTCGCTCATCATGGCTACACACTCATTTAAAGTGGTGAGCAGTGGATATAGAGCATCACTCCATTCCCCTGTAAACACATACACAAACACAGACAGGTCAAGCATATACATGCTGGGTTGAGAGTAAATAAAAAAGGACAGTTTATGTACAAGCATGTTCTTACCAGGAGAAGATCCCTCTGCACTGGGACTACTATCTAAAGAGGGGTGGAGACAGAATGCTAATTATTTTAATATTACTATTAAATATTACTATTTAAATAAAGGGTTAATTTATGACATATGAGCACTTAACTGACCACTAAACATACTGAGCACTGTACACATATGGAAATGATCACTTCCAGTCACTGAAAGAAAATGTCAGACTGAAAGTATCTGTGGTATTTAAAAAAAACTGAAGTGTGACATTTCTGCGTCATTTGTCGAATAACCACAGACAGAACTGCCCCAAACTCACGCCATTGGTGGAGCCTGATGTTGCTCAAAAAAACAGGTTCATGTTTTAATAGCGCCACAGGAACTCAACCTGTGAATGCCTTACGAAATTTCACCATCAAAAACGACACACTTCACCCTTAATGTTTTAAAAGGGATTAAAACCATAAACCTGAACATGAGGTGAAACCTACAGGAGTGTCTGTTAGAACCAGATGAGCATGCAGCGGTCAGTAAAGGTGATGATGATGATGATGATAGCAATGACAAAGGAGGGTGTGATGAGGACTGGGGGATGGAGGAGGAAGGGGAGGAGAGACCGTCACCAGGGTTGACCCAAAACACATTGCCCTGGCTACCTCTCTTGCTGCTATCAGCCGGTTGGTC
>JAZGTI010015487.1:0-13379 GCA_036877585.1 Botia kubotai
GATACCTTTATTTCCAAAATTCAATAATATAAAAAAATCTGAACTATTACACTGTATCTCTTGATATTGTAAATAGTTAATCAAACATTAGCAGGGTAAGGTTTTGATAAATCAGAAACCGAGAAATTTGAGAAATATGAGCTTTGTAGATGGAGCTACACATTGATGCTAATTCTAATAAAACTCTCTCACAATGAAACAAAAATTATTCCTTTTTGTGGGTGTGGATCTGACTGATTTATGTATTATTTACAGTAAAAATAAGATTATGGTATTTCTCTTATTATAAATATTAAAGGTAAATGTTAAACATCTGATCTGGTTAATCACACCATTCTGTTGTCAAATATTCTTGTATAGCGTACATTATCACTTGTGTTCTCATGTATTTTGAGCTCCAAAATAGTTATGAATTGCCATGACAGTGTGTTGACATGACCTGTCAAAAACTTCTTGCTGGATATTATTTGGATGTGCAAGCTTCAAAGTTTAAATGCAAAACATCAACCCACCTTATACCTGTTTGTTTCTGCAGAGATGCTTTGGGAAATGTCTTAATCTGCGTGGCTAATGAAAAAGACACACGGCCTTGATCGCATTAAAAGTGAAACCTGTACAGTTTTTATTTAAAATATCGGCCTAGTTTTATTTCAGGGTCTTCATTTAAAACTCACAGGACTGACATGGGCTGTGGAAATTCTGCCTATACACACTGTACATTCTGATATGCTATCAATTTAAAACCTGATATGCTAATAAATTAAAAACATTTTTTTGCTTAATTCTGGAGAGGAACTGGAGAAACTTAAGAGGATAAGTTTGTTGTCTGTCTTAACATCTTAACGCATTCTGTTTGAATTGGGCCCGGCTCTGCTCATTTGTACTAAATGGGGAACAAACACTCTTAAATAAAGGCACTTCATGATGCTTTAGAACCATTTTTGGCTGTATGGCTCCATAAAGAACCTTCACTATCCAAAGAACCGTTCAGTTTCCCAAAGGTGCCTTGTAGTTATGAAAGGTTCTTTAGGCTATAAAAAACTAAGAAACAAATGGTGCATTTAGGAACCTTTGACTGAATGGTTGTTTTAGGACATGTTCCAGTTCATAGAACATGGTTCTGCATATTCTGCTATTGCTGTATAGAACCATTTGTAGCACCTATTTTAGGAGTGTTTTTTAAAAGTTTTTAAGAGTGTTGCCGCATGCATATAGCTGTTATTTGGAATCTGTAGCCTTATTTAGTTTTGACATTGTTTTATTGTAAACAAAAAAAAATCACTATTATTATTTATACCAGTAACGTTGATCATCTTTAACCCTGCTTGTGATTGCAAATACATTAAACTATGAAAGTCATTTTGGATAAAAGCATCTGTCAAATGAATACATGTAGATGTGATGTTGCTTACTATTACTTACTAATTAGGATTCAGGTCATAACTTCATATATAATATAATTAGTTTTACAGTACAATTGGCTGTTTTTAGACAATTCAAGTGAAATTAATAAAGAAGAGTAATCACGAATCTGAGTTGTTTATTTGCTCCAGTCTAATTTAGTAACCACATAAGGAAAATTTGTTTACACAAGTTTTTAAAAATATCATTAATTATACAATGAAAAATGTACTCAAACTCAATTTATATACATACATTTTGCAATCCCCCAGTGTGAATATGTGCTTGTTGATAGTTCCATAAGCCACTGTGCAAACGGTAAGGGTTACGATTGATTTAGGATTGCTACTTGTCTCATTTTGTAGTAAAAGAAAGTCTTTATGTCTTTTAAGGCACGGACATATTTCAGCAATTCAATAAAAGTTTAGCAGGGACATTACACACTGAATTCTCTGGCAAAGAGGGTGTATAATAAAGCGATAAGACACAAGAGGTTGCACATTACACTGATTTTATCACTGTAAAAGATGTTATACTGTACATGATGTGAAGCTGATCCTAACCCTAACATCACCTGTAATAAAATATCACTTTGACTTATATGAAACAGCGTTTATGAAAAGGCAACAGCAGCAGTATAATAAAACAAACAACAATGCCCAAAGAGATACATTATAAATAATCATAATAAACAATTCTTTAGCAAAATGATATAATTTAGGAGTATAGGCTGGTTATGACTACCAGATAATATAGTATTATAATAATATATTATAATAATATAGTTTATAGTAATGTGGTAACATAGAAAAAATATCTATTTAGATAAATTCTTTGTTGTTGAGTGTAAAGTTATATGTATACTCATTTATACATTTTGATTTTGAAATATTATGTTTATATTAGTTGATTACGTTATATATTTAAATCTTAAGAAGCCATGATTCAACACTTGACTGGTCTGTTTTTTATATTACCAGAAAATCTGTTTTAGGGCTGCGCTGATGTGATGTTGAAAGTGAGCGATAACATTTAATTTTCCGTAACAGAAACAGGAAGTAATGACCTGTAGCTCAGATCAAGGCACCAGGCGGCCATAACATCATACACAGGAAGCGTGAAACTGAAGATCAGACCCTTTCTGCTCTTTATGTTCTCAATAAATTAACCTGCTCAGAAATGATCTGTTTCAGACTCACATGAGATGTCGTAATTGGCTGTATTTTATTGTCAATATCAACCATAGGGAGGTAGATCAGACCAGCACTTGATACCAGTGTACCTCCAAAGGTCTCCAAGCCTAACCATTCTGCAAGTGCCCAAAATGGAAACCTGTTTAAACTAGCCTAGGCTGGATTGCTGATCTTAGCTGGTCCTCTGGTCTAGTGAGACTGGTCTTGTTTAAGAAAGATTTGGGGATATTAGCTTATTAGCTGTTCAGGCTTGGAGGCCAGCTAGACTAGCTTGGTAAGGCTGAAAGGCCACCATAAACCAGCTAAGACCAGAAAACCAATTTGAGCCTGTGCAAATAAACGCCGCTATCAGCCGGCACAATTCATTCCTACTGATTTCCCCCAACTTGATAAAAGTAAGTGGGGCCCAAGACCTCAGGCTAGGTGTCTGTGAGCACATTGAAGCTAGGTTATGAGTGTTTTTTCTCTGTTGGCACAACGCTTCTAGGTTAAGAGGGGGTAAAAGCAACTCCAAAACCCCCACTACTCTTTCCTAACTGACCTATGGTTCTTCAATAAACCTTCGTGTTCTCCCTTAGCGCACAAACGGTCTCTTCTCCTGGGAGAAGAGTGAGCGATGTTTTCTCTTTCCTGGAGCACCTCTGTTTGTCAGAAGACCTTGAAAGAGCAAACATAAACAGCGACAGATCGATTCCGACCTCTGCTGTCAACCTTTTCTCTTCCACACGTTTTTCTTTTCTTTTTAGCAGAGTGTAAACAAAAATGTTTGCCTGTATGCCTAAAATAACCACAAAAAATGCAGATGAAGTGTTTGCAAATTAGCAAACGCCATGTCTCAGTGGGAAATGCTAACGATCAAGGGTTAGCATCCCGCTAAGTGCTAATTATTACAGATAAGGAGAAGCTGCAGTGTTTAATAAGAGTCTAATTCATTATTCATGGTTTCTAGTTGCAGTGTTCATATATCAGCATGTCTGTGAGATTAAAATATTGTAACCTGTTGTTTATAGTTTCACCTTTGCCTGTATTGAGTTAGAACACATATACGATAGTCTGCTGTGTTTCATTGAGAATAACTCTGTCAGGCTCTCCCACCCACTGCTCGCCACAATATGACTTTTCAGTACCAGGTTTGACATTTAAAGCATATTTATTTCAAACAGCCTACAGCAAGAATTTCATTAGCAGCCTTTATGAGAGAGCAAGAGAGAGAGGGAGAGAAAGAGAGAGAGAATTGCAGAAGATAAAACAATTTCCTTGCATGTTATAAAGTTCCTTCAATCAAATGCCAACCTCTCGCGCTCTGTGATAGTATGCATAGACAATACACTGTAATTGCACTTGTTTATACTGTATGTGAACATATGTGACACAATGTTTTTCCAAAGGGAGGGAGTGAGTGATGGATGATGGATGGATGGATGGACAGACAGACAGATAAATCACTTTTAAGGGATAAAGAGATAAACAGAATTAATTCATACGCAAATGTTGTTATTCTTTCATTCGTTTTATTTCTTAATCTCTGAAAGAAATATTTGAAAACAGTTCTTTTAATATTTGAAAAGTTCTTGAGTAAATGCGTCATTAAAGCCCTGCTGTGCATGCTGCATACTTCTGATAACGAACTTGTAAAGTCGTCATGTTGAGTTTCATGTTTTATTTTCAATTCTCTTGCATAACAGTAACGTGTTTGCGGCTGTATCTCTAATAAAACAGACTTGCATGTAGAAGAACAAAGGAACAAAAATGGGCACAAACAAGAACAACATAAGTAGACGCATGTACTGCAAATAGAGCTCTATCTTTAAAGAACTTAGCATATGTGAACGACTGTTGTCTTTATTAAATTGTGCGTCTTATAAATAGTTATGACCTTATGTTAAATGTTCTCACATCAAAGGCTGTTTACAAAGTTGGCACATCTAATATTAATGTCACATTGAAATAAAATCAAATACTCATCATCTCCCCTTAACAAAGTACATCACATTATGCATACGTTTTGTTTTTAACAGATGAGTGGTGCATGGGCCCTGTGTGCTGTGTCTCACAGAGCTCATAATGTTGGGCTGTGTATTGTTGTGCGGGGTTCATTAGTCAGCGAGAGATGAAGCAGAAAATATGAAGTAAATTAAATTTAGGCTTCGCTTCTTAAGGACTTAACTCACTTTCACCGACAAATAAGTCTGACGTACATGCGGTTCATTTAAACTGAGCAACCTGGTGTCAGCTTGACCTATTAACTCAGTTGGCGTACTAATCTTGTTTATTGGTTTACAATTGCCAGCAGTTTGTGAATTTGCTGAGATTTTGAACAAAGCAATATTTAAAAGTTCAGTAAAGCGGTTGGCTGCTTACAGAAGGTTATTTGGTTTATTTGAAATGCCTCCAGTACAGAACATTTTAGGAATGCTTAGCAGCTGTCAGTAGTTAGCATGGTCAGTGTTGCATAGAAGTTGATATTTGCTATTTGCCTTTTAAATGCATGTTTCTAGTTGTATTGTGCAGGATTCATTTGGGCCATATTGTTGTTTATATTGTTTATCTTTTAATTTTTTTTTTATAATTTTCAGATTTGTTCCCCATACTGGAATGTACGGGGAACAACGTAACGCCCACTTTTTTACTGTCCAGTCTGTGCCCGGTGCATAAACTCAAGTCCCGGCCCACACATTTTCTTACTGACTGTCCTGTTTCATTCAAAAATATGTACAGTTACAGAAGTAAAATGAGTGGAGAACAGCATTTTATTATGACTTAAAGGCTAAAACTTGAAATTACTGCTATGGCATTAATCCCTCAGGTCTGCATGAGTAGTTCTTGGCTCTCATGTGTTAAGTGGAAAAGGGGATTTGGTTTCAGTTTTAGAATATTGGGCCAGAGAAAAGAACGTACACATGACACCACACACCGTGGTCCTCAAAGAGGATAATTCCATTTAGTCATTTTACTGTTAAATACAGACACACAGGCCAATGAAATGGCCAAAAAAATGTTGATACCTTCCTCCCTAGGGACCTTTAAAGTAATTCAGGTGACTGCAACAGCTTGTCAAAATATAAGATTGTGCAGTATGTGTCAGTTTGTTCTCTAAATGAGATTTGATGGGTTCAGGGGCCCCTCATTATAACTGATATGCTCCAGTGACACAATCCCAGGGGACGCAGTGCCGGCCCTGAGCTAAAGGAGGATGATACAGGCATGTGATAGCATCGGCAAGACTCGCTCCACTGTCCTTATGGGAACTTCAAGCATTGCACAGTATGACAAGTTTCCTGGAGGAAGAGAGTGACTAGCATCATTAAGGTGTGTGTGTGTGTGTGTGTGTGTGTGTGTTTGTTTGTATGTGTGTGTATGTAGCTGTGCATTCAGAGACTGTAGGGTAGAAATAGCCTGTGGACTATGATATGGAGACTGTACCTCAGGGTATAAGTATTTGTGCTGAATATGAGTGTGTGTTTGTGTGCTTTTGTGATTGGTGTATGTCTGTGGTTGTGGGCGGAGCTTTCAGTAAAGTTGTTTTCAGATCACATTTTTTTAATAAACTTGTTTTTAATGCGTGAGTGCCTTTAATCCATTTAGGTCAGCAATTATGTTTTTTAATTAAGTCAAGCCAGACTTATAATCATCCGGATAAATTGTAATATCATTATTATATGTTTAGTAGTTTTGTCCTGCAACAAATTGCAGACTTATTTAATTTGAGGCACAGGATTCTGAAAGTGATTTTGAGAGTGATGTTGTATCAAGATTAAAGTAGAAATATTTTAAGAATAAAGTCATAGCATAACCACTGCAGTCTAAGTATAACTATATATTGTGTTTAGTCATTTATGATATGGGACTAAGATTAGTGTGTCCTTTTAGCTTTGGTTTTAGTAATATTAAGAGATTTACTTAATAAAAAATGTCTCACCTCAGAGTGTAATAATCTGAGTAATGTTTCAGTATTAATAAAGCTGCAATATTATTTACAAAGCTGCACCCTGTAACTTTTGCCTCTCTACTGTCATCTCTGTTTGAACCATAAAATTGCAGGCTACTTTACATACTTTTTGTTACGTATGTTGAAGTCAAATGAAGCCAAACTGACATTTCCTGTGATATCCAACCAGATTGCTTACATTATAAATCATCATGATAAGCTTTCCATTGTGAATTGGGGTAAGGAGACCATTTTGACCTTATAACACTGATCTGTAATGTACCGATTTTTGTTTATTTTTGAGCAAAAAAAGTTACGGATTGCAACTTTAAGTATCATTTTTTAATATTTCATCAGAGGAGACACCCTTTGCATTACAAATTATTCTATACCCATTTGCGGTGATCTGGGCTAAGCTCTGACCCAAAAACAGCCCCTGTTCCTGATATATATGCAGAGCTGTGGATAGTAGAGATTTATATAGCAAAGGTTAGGTTATATACACACAGCGATGACGCAGCAGCTTCTTAAGCACTTTACGTGCTGTTGCGTTTAACCTTTATCTATATTTAAACTGAACTAGAAGAGCATTTGAAGATGCTTTAAGCTGCCACTCAGAAACCTGCTGTCCAGTTCAACTTGTGTTTCTTCATCTCTTTCAAATGAGAAATTTCGCATTTGTTCAAATCTTCTTCAGATTGAGTCTGTGCGTTAACAGTTTTCAAATGCATTGTTTGAGTTGCTTTACCTCTCTGTGATCAAAGGTCTTCTCTGACACATCAGGCTGTTTTGAGAAGTGAGGGATGGTGAGCATTAAGTCAAGCAGAGGGGAAAGTGAGATACCGAATTACCGTTTGAAGGAGCATCTCTTTGAATCTCACTTTCCCGATCGTTTATATCCCGTTGCGCTCTGCGCTCTGATCTTGGATGGCCAATTACTGTGCCATGAAAAGATGCATCTCCTGTTCCCCAACAAGCATGGAGATGTTCTCCTGCTTTTCATCTTCGTGATCGATGGCGCCCGCGACCGTTTGATGCATTACGCGGCATGGATTAGTTTTCGGCACTCCGCTGTGGTTGAGATTTGAGGGTGAGTTGTTGCGTAATGAATGACTTAGAGCCAGCTTAGATCTGATTTTACTTTGTGATCAGCATTAACATATACAGTGAGTTAATTTAACAGCACCACAATATACACACTAACTGGTAGCCCCAAATGGATGGAAAATGGGTTTAGATTCTGTATTCACATTTACTAATGATTTAACACACTTCAGATCTAAATCAAGCTACTTCCTGGGATACAGATTAATTCTTCCATCAGACATATATATAATGGTCCAGATTACTGCATTAGGCCTGTATTGTGTCCCTGATCCCATATTATCTCATATCCCTAATTCCTGTTCTATTTCATAGACGGACATTTTTTTTTGTTATTTATTTTGTTATTTATGTGTTTATTGCTAGAAAAAAAATAAAATCACACAAATATGAATTTGAACCTGCATTTAGACACATCGTATATTTTTGTAGGAGTGTTCACAAATGGCTAGCCTCACATTAAGTGAATAGGAAGATAAATAGCTCATAAATTATGAAGTTTAATCTCCATTCCAATGGTAGATTTGACTTCTTGAAATTACACTTCATCTCACAAGTACCTCCTTCAGACCCTGATCTGTTCCCTGTTCATGGAAGATTCCTATTAATTAAAAGTACATTTCTTCCTTTTCCTTAATGTAAAATTGAGAAGATGTGGGAAGCGATTCCCTGTAGGTTTTTACTGCTGCTGCCACAAACCTATGATCTCAGCCTCACAGCAGACTGAGCCTGGCAGTGATATACAGTATGATGTTCCGTCACTCACAGGACCGAAGACACTCCTCTCTGATCAGGATATTCCATCTAATATTCCTATCTGTTCTCAGAACATTGGCTAATGTTTTTTGAATGTTCTCTCAACAAAACCATTCTTGCAGTAATGTTAGTAGAACGTTTTTCAAATGCTATATATCATATATCAAAAACTTATTTGAATGAAAAAAAACGTTTGTATAACGTTGTTAGAAGCAATAACGTTATTACCGGATAATACTGAATAAAAAAATTGTCATTTCAAACTTTTCGAAGACTTTAAAATGAAGTTTTTTTACTTTTGTTACTTAATGAAAACTTTATGGAAAGATTCTTATAACCTAAAGTTAGCTGGGTTGGATTCTATTTAAGCATGTGGTAGACTGTGTGTCTGGCCCCGTCATCCTAAGAGACTCATTAATTTGTCTCAAGCTAAAATAATTAATATTTTTAAGGAGAAGCAAAGGCATTGAGCTGGTGGCTGTCATGAATTCTCTGTTTGTCTCTGTCTGCATTGATCTGCCATTAGTTTGACTGTGGTCTTCTGTGGAAATCTTTCCATGTTCTGGATGACATTTTATTTCCTGTATTAAATGCTGCTGAATTCACTTTTGAATTCACTGTTGATTTCAGGCCAATACGTGTGCATATGTTATATTAGAAAACTTAAGATATTGAATACAGTTGCAAAAGGCAGCTAAAAACAGGTGACAAAAAATGACTTTTGAGCAGAAAGGCATTGACATCAGAATATCATTGAATATCAAAAACAGCTCAGTGCCCGATTACAAATCCGGCATATTTTAAATGCTTTTCATTTCTAAAGGAACGCTTTATTGCAGAATGAAAATTCTGTCATTTTCTCATGTCGATCCGATTCAAACCTGTATGACTTTCTTTTATTGTGTGGCTCACAAAAGGAGACATTCTGTGTCAGTTCTCTACTATGATAGTCAAGGAATGCTTTTAAGCCACAAAAGGATGCAAAAACATAATCAAAATATCTATTTTTATATCTATATCATATATAAGTCATACATACTGGTTTGATGTTACATAAAGGTGAATAAATGATGGCAAAATTTTGCATTTTTAGATTAATTATTCCTTTTAAACATGGTAGCTGGGGGCATGTGTGTCTGTAACTGTACATTTATTTGCCTGGTGGAAGTGCTTGTTACAAGACCTACATTTCACTATTTCTTATACAAAGCTATCAGATGTGTTCTTGTGTAAAACCAAGAATATATATAGGCCAAGTATCAGCATATCTAAACAACTGTCTGAGGTTGATTCAGGCCAATATATATACAGAACTGTATGTACTGTTTCTATCTTGGGATACCCATCCTGAAGTAGCTACAGTTTACACCAGCTCTGGTATAGATCCAGCATCTTAAAATGACTTCAGATGACCCAACACTTAGTAGAGATGACGACAACCTCTGCAAAGACTTCAAATGCTCACTGTTATTTGAATCTGCCTAAATGCACCCAATACTAGCCAGCTGCACGGTGTATACTTTTTAGACCTGTAAACTTATAATAACTTTTGGTAATCTTCTGGTAATCTGTGAATAGTTCAATTCAAATAAATGTGAATTGAACAGTCCACTTTCGTTTGGCCACCTGGTGGCGCTTGTCAGAAATCCAGCACAGGGACCGTTTATCACAGCGCAACTTTTCAGAACCAGCATGCCCGTCTCCCGTGAGACCACGTCGTCTATTATACCTGTCTTTGAGTACTGTAAGTCTCATGATGAGAAAAGACAAAACACAAAACAGCATCCCAGTCAGGCGGGCAACGACTCCCACAGGATTCTCTGGTTTTCTCAGGAAGCGACTACAGACTCATCCGCCCGGCGGTCCGTGACCACCCCGCATACCTGCACGTCACCACACTCCAGCAAACACCTGAACCCCTTACCTCCAGCCTTTGGGATTAAACCCGATCCGCATGAGCACCTGCATGTTTCCGTATTTTCATAGTTGAGCACAACAAACACGCCCCTGGGGACAAATCTGTCTTTTATTTGTGCATCATTCATTTGCCAGAATTCACGTATAAGGACGTTGTTCGGCGGGTTCAGTTCGTATAATATAATTCCAGTCTGTCTGTCAAACTCTAGAGCAATTACTAGAACAGCAAATGACAAGGCTATAAATCACCCTCAAGCCAGAGTTCAGGCACTAACAGAGAACAAGTACAGTGTTGTGTGTGTAAAGCCAGTAATGACATGGCAGGCTGGGGTTGGAGTGACAACAACAAATTGACCGCAACACACAAACACACACTCACAGCACAGGTTTAAAATAGATGCATATCTTTATTGTTTAAATAAGGAAGCATTATAGGCTAAACATATCCAGACTAAGGGCTAGTTGATACTGATAGGGTTCACAAATACTGTGAAACTGTTGTGCGTCTTTACTTATTGCTGCTGTCTGGTAATGTATAGATACAGCTGAATGTGTATTTATTTCTGGATCCAATTACAAAAGAGACGTGGAAATCACATGTAGATTTAGTTTGAAGTTGTTCATCATTTTAATCATTAAGTTTATCATCATGGTAAATGCTTTGTGACACGACCGCATTGAGGAAATATATTTTTGTTTTTATCTCTCATAATACATGTACTTCATTCTTTTTTTTATAAAGAAAATCTGTTCATTTGTAGTGTTGTGCTTACAAACGTGTTTTAAAATTGTAAGTATGTTGTGCTGTCATCAAGATTTTATCCTTACATTTTATCCATACTTGTATTTTATGCTACGGCCCTTCAAAAATGTTGTACCACTCACAGTATAGACAGCATTGTATTTATAATTCTAGTTTAATATGTTTATAGTTTTTCATATATACTAGTGTCAAAGTAAAAAACATTGAATGTAAGATTGTGATGGTGTTTTCAAACAATAAATAACATTTTTAAAATATTTATACTGTCCAAAAAAGAGACTTGGACTCATTTGTCAAACTCCTCTCATTCGAAATGTTTGTGTCCTTCCTTCATTTCATGAGTTTCCAGTCCTCTGCATTACATTGTTTTCCACAGGCTGCAGGTAATAGATTTTACTCCCTAAACAATTAGTCATGTCATTTTTCCATTTATAGGATCTGTAAAGAGCCTCCAGCTCGAATATTTCTCTGTGTTATCGATCTGAAAACATTTTGAGTTCCACTTCATACTGCTTGTCGTTAATAATCATGCAAATTGTGGAAAACAATGATGACTACGGTAAAACTTTTGGGCAAAACTTAATAGTTCACAATGGCGTGCAATGTTCATACATGAGGCAAACCCTGTGTATGTACTGTATGTGACTAAATTTCTGCATTTCTTCAAGCAAACTATATTTCTGGGCAAGAGCTATTCAACTCCAGTCTCAGAGGGTCAGTGTAGTGCAGAGTTTAGCTCCAACCCTAATCAACTCACCTCTCTGTAATTTTAATGTAATCCTGCAACTTTTGATTAAACCTTTATTAGGACCTTGGTTGGAGCTAAACTCTGTGGTACACTGGCCTTCTGGGACCGGATTTGTAAAAGCCTGGTCTAGACTGTTCTAGCCAGAGACCAAAAGCACTGCAGTGGGTTCATGGCTAACTCAACCTGAAACAACCCCAGCCAGTTGTTTAGGTATGTTGACAACACCTGGGTACACTTCAAAGGCCAGAAATAAAAGCCTTCACTGAACACATCACTATCATCCTGTGGCCGCTCAGATTGGGCCTTTGTTAGGATAGCTCAGAAGGCCAGCAATAACGCTGAAAAATCAGAGAGAAATGAAGAGCCTTGAAATATCAGAAATATCACTGGTGGATGTTACACAGACACATTGTCATGGTGTATTTTAAGCTCAATAACATAGCAGAGCATAGGCCTGTACACCTTCAGGATGCAGCATCAAAACAACAATATATATTATATCGCAAACAAAGGAATATGTTGGAGATGACATGACATCATAATTGTTTTTTTTTTACTTTAGCCTTTAGCTTTTAGGACGTACTGTACTTTGCTTACCTTAATTTGTTATCATGAAGTGAAGATTTGTTAGTTTGTTATTTATGATTTGTAAATGAATTTGCATGGCTGACAGAGACACACGTTTAAGGCTACTCACATTGGCGTTATGACATATACCCTAGCAGTCTGACTCCAGTTCACACCCACGCGTGAGTCACAGCACAAGAGAAGTGACTCCCTCACTGAACCTGATTCACACCCCCACTGAGGTGACTCCCACAGCAATTTGCAAATGTCATTTTTCAGTGTGCGATGATGAATATGTTCCCATGATCATACAGCAGATAAGTGTTTGCGAATGTGTAGGGAAACACTTTGAAACAGTGAGAATTATATTTTAACTAGCATTTCATAAATGCATTCTTCCACACTTGAATTACAAACACAAAGAAGTCAAGAGTGTTGTTGTACCAAATATTGACATGATTGCAGGAGTGAGGTTTTAATGCAGTAGTTTTAAAAACAAGATCATTTCCTCTCCCGCCCCGCTCATTTTATTATGTCTTATTTATTACATCACAGCTAACAACTTAGGTTGTAAGAACGTTTCCTTAATGTGTAGGTAACAAAACATTACAACTGATATTTTTAATGTTAAAGGAATGTCCAAAATGTCCATTTTTTTGCCCTTTGTCATTTTTATGTTGTGTTAATGTTATTGTTGTTTTTGGATATATATGACATAGAGCAGGGGTTCTCAACCTTTTGCAAGCTGGGCCCCCCCAAAGCTGGTTCATTGCAGTTGGGCCCCCCCCCCCCCAAAACTAACCATAACACCTTGCATACATAGATAGATAGATAGATAGATAGATAGATAGATAGATAGATAGCCCTAAATTATATCAGTGATTCTCCGATGTTAAATATGATCAATAATTATTTTATTTCGATCTACAGTGTAATAAAAGTTAAGAAAAATATTAGCCTATAGCCCTAAATATATAGATTACAAGCTAATTCCTTTTTTCT
>JAZGTI010015488.1:757-13379 GCA_036877585.1 Botia kubotai
GTCTTGGGAATGACAGATACAAGTCCTGCACAGTGGCCAGAGGGATTTTGAGCCATTCTTCTTGCAGAATAGTGGCCAGGTCACTACGTGATGCTGGTGGAGGAAAACATTTCCTGACTCGCTTCTCCAAAACATTTGCCAGCATTTGGCTTGGATGAGCTGAAGATGTCCTTATATTCCAACAGCAATGCTGAAAGTGCAGTTTTTTCAGATTCCAAAATAGTTGACTCATCCAGCGATACAGGAAGTACAACTCTAGATGCTGTTGTTGCACCCACAACAACCGAGGCATGAAGTAACTGAATGTCAGCATCATTCACACAGTAAAACTTGCCCAAGTGCATACCTTGTTGCAATGAAATTTCCTGTCCAGTAGGGTTCAAAATCCAAGCTTTTATGAGTCCATTGTGAACAGTGGTAACTATTTGAGCCACCACTAAACTGGAAGAATCTGCCACATTAGGGTACAAATAGCCATCAAAGTCACTCAACCATTGAGCTGCATAAGATGAAGACACTTTAACGGGAACCACTGACTCAAGTATACAAGTATAAGTCAGGCACTGAAGATCGTGATTTTAATGATTCATACTCAAGACAGTTCACAACAAGACATAGCCCTAGCCCCAGTTCACGCAGACAGAATACCTATGAGGATTACGCAGGAAAGCGTGGTATACATTTTATGTCTCCTGGGGCGGGTAAATGACATAGTGGGCCGGGAAACGGACTGTAGCTGATGTTGCAGCCAGCTCTGTTACCCAGGTGGCCTCAAATCTATGTTGTTAATGACAGTTACTCAATTTTCATTACTTCAGCAATGTCCTTGAAAATTGAGTTAAGTAATCCTCATAGGTATTCTGTCGGTGTGAACTGGGACTAGCTTTGCATCTTGTTGTGAACTTTCTTGAGTATGACTCATTAAAATCACAATCGTCAGTGCCTGACTTGTCGCTGCAATGATTGTCTTTTAGGTGAACAACCTCTCCGTGATTGGCATCCCCCACAGCAGCACTGGCACATTCCATTAGACTGAGAGCCCCACACATCCCTTGTTTTAAAACTCACTCTGGTTTTTAAGTTGAGGTTCTCACCCAACCGTCTCAGTTCCATTTAGTTTATTCATTTCATCTCCCTCATGTCTGTACAGCCCAACGTTATCCCTTCCAGGATAAATAGCCGCCACTGTGAGCAGCACTAACAGTCATGCAGTCACATATAATCAGTCTTAATTGCCTCTTTAGCATTTTCACACCGACCTGCAATTGTGACAGCCTCCTCCAAATCCGTAGCTCCTTGTTCATGACATTTTGTCCATAGCACCGTGTCCAAATCGGCCAAGAAACGACAGAAGTTTTCTTCCTTTTGAGCCTTGTTGCCATATTCAGAGAATGCTTCATCAACCAACCCGTATACACATTCATACTTTCCCCCGGAGCCTGGGGGCGGGCCGAAAAAAGGCTCTGAAGTGATCCCTAAACTGTGTTTGCCCAAATGCCTCCTTGAGTTTTTTTCGCAGCTAAGAACAGCTTGAACAGCACCCGGGAGGCTGTCCCACAGTGGAAACACTGCGTTGCTCAGACGTGTCAGTAGAATTCTCATCAGTTTGTAATTATAAGAAGCAATGCCATCCTCCTCTGTAAGGGCTCTAACTGCTACCTTGAACTGATAGGCCCAGCATAGAAAGCTCTGTCTCTCATCACCAGAGAGCTTAACGTGTCGGCTGCTCCTGTCCTGGTCCCGTCTCGGGTAGAAATCCAACTCTTCTTTACACCACATTATGTCCTTGAAGCATTGAACTCACGCACACTCTCTTTCTAAAACTTTTAAAGCTAAGCTAACTAGTTAAACACCCGTCGCAACACTGTTCCACGCAACCCCAAAACAAAATAAAACCCCTGCCACCAGTGGTTGATTTAAATAAAAATAATAAATGGATGTTTTTCGAGTCTGGTCCATAACTCTTCTGTTTATTGACAGTCTTCAACTCAAACCAGAACTCACTACACTCCCATACACCCACTGTGCATACACACCCTACGGCAAGCACAGATGAGAAAATGTATCACACACACATTACAGTGCCAATGTAATCAGTACAACAGGACACAACATACTCTAAATTAAATCTGTTAAAAAAATAATAAAAATTTAAATAGCTTTAGCGATGTGGACAGGGACACTTCACCCAGGATTTTGAACCCAAGGTGGCAGCATGCCAGTCAGTTTCACTAGTAAGAATTAAATTAGAGTAATTCACTAATTACATTTTTACTAGTAACAATTACAATTTGAGAGCTCACTAATTCAATTTATACTAGTAACAATTCCAATAAGAGAGCTCTACAATTGGATTCTTACTACTAATATTTACAATGTGAGAGTGCTACAATTGAATTATTACTAGTAAGAATTCCAGTTAGAGAACTCTGTAATTAAATTGAGTCAAAATGCAATTGCGGAGCTCTCTAATTGAATTTGTACTAGTAGAAAATTGAATTAAAGATAAGTTTAACTGCATATTTCTGTATTTGAATTAAAGAGCTATCCAAGTACATTCCTACTAGTAACAATTCTATTACAGAGCTCTCTTATTATAATTGTTACTAGTAACAATTGAATTAGAGAGCTCTGTACTTGGAATTGTCACTAGTAAGAATGTAATTGTAGAGCTTTTTAATTAAATTACAATCCAATTCTTACTAGTAAGAACTGAATAATTCAATTCAGTTTTATTTATATTGCACTTTTTACAATGGTACATTGCTTCAAAGCAGCTTTACATTAAAAAAGGTGAACAAAAGTCAGACATGTTAATTGTGGTATTGCAAATAATATGTGTGAGATGTATAAGACTAATTAGGAATACTAGGTTTATAGTAGGTTTATGAATAAAGTGTTGACTGAACCGATAAAACCACAAAATCATTAAAAGAAAGATACGTGTTCGAGCTTACATGGAGATGGCATATAAAAGATAACATCTTATGGGACAGGGGTATAAGGGATTTGCAATAGTACCATGAACTACACACAACATGCAAAAGTAGAATACAAGGCAAGGAACCAAAACTTCAATGTATAGATGGAGAAAAAAAACATGGGAAAAGCCAGGTTCAACCGGGTGTAACAATGAGTCAGAGACGTTCGGATCCATTATTTAATAAAGGACAAAGACAAACTCACAAACGTTAGCAGGCAATGGTCAAGGGCAGGCAGCACATAATCAGAAACATTAAACAGGCGAAGGTCGAGGCAGGCAGAGTTCATTCACAAAACGTTAAACAGGCAGAATCAAAAGGGCAGGCAGCAATAATCAAAAATCCAATAAACAGGCAGGGTCAAACACAACAAGGCAATAGAACACAAGGGAATAAACGCTTAGAATTGTCACCGAGGCAAACAAGACTTCGCAATGTGCTCATGGAACAGTCCAGCTTAAATACACAAATGTTAATGGTGATCAGGTGTTGCTTCCGGGTAATCAGACAGAGTGTGCTCATGGGAAATGTAGTTCGGGACGGTTAATACTCAGGAGATGGTTCACGGGAAGCACGCACTGGAGAGGAGGCTGGAGCCTCCACCGTAACACCGGGAGGGCCAGTTCTTCTCTGGCACGTTAAAGCTGCAATTTGTAACTGTCTTGGATATAAACAGTTGATTTTTGATTATATATAATGATTTATAGTTTTTATTGATGAAAAACATGAATAAAAGACTTTTCCAATTCATTTGTTACTAGTAAGAATGTAATTGCTGAGCTCTCTTGTTCAGTTAGAGAGATCTTTACTTGTTTTTTTTACTAGTAAGAACTAAATTGGAGAGCTCTCTAATTGTAATTCTTAATAGTAAGAATTGAATTATAGAGCTCTTTATTCTGCATCATCTTATTATGCTAATCATGCCTTATGCATATTCATCTGGCATCAAATTGGTCATACGTCCCTCAATATAGAGCTAGTTCCTGTAGCTTAGTTGGCAGAGCATTACATTATTAGAGATGAAGATGTGGGTTTGATTTCCACATGTATTTACAAAACATTAAATTTTTTTCTTGTTTTATTAAAGCGTCTGCCAAATGCATAAATGTAAATACATCCCGCCATACATGGGAAGTTGGCTGGTGAAGTTTGGTGATAAATTAGAATAGGGAAAACACTTAAAAAAAATAAAATGATCTGAATCATATGATCAAGATCTGTTGCCTTTATTAATTTAAGTGGACAGTATATACACTGTACTTATTTGGATAATTATTGAAAAGAACTAATCTATAAATTTATATTAATCTTTAATTCCTGTGTCTCTAAATATTTCTGTTTTAGTCTTTCACTGTATAGGTCATGTAAAAGCAGTCTCTGGAAGATGATATTTCATAAAATGACCAAACACACGTTTAAGAGAATGGTTTAGAGAAGAATGCACAATGCAGAAAATCATATTTAGTGGTGCTTGCGAAGCAAAGCATAACTATTATTATCCGACATCTTTTTCTGGACAAAATTTCTACACGCTACTCATCCCACACGGTTTGTCATAGACCCACGAATGAGGTGTCAAACTGACCTGCTTATTGTGGGGATTGTGCTATGACTTTTATAAGCAATCGGTGTATGATGTGTTTGGGGCGTATGAAAAGGTGGGCTTAAAATTCCATAGACTTGACATTGGGATGAATTTTGTGACGTTATAGCTCTGCATCAGAATGTCGGGGGTGGGCTCATATCACTCGGCTTAGAAAGCAGCAACACAAAGTGACGTTTCAACTTCAAAGCCATGCCCTAGCAACTAGTGACAGTACCCTAGCAACCACCCCATTCACTTCCATTTAAAGAGACATTGGAGTTGGCTCTTTTGATTCACACACATATCCGTCTATTGGTTTTACCCTGTTAACTATCTACACCTTAGCAACCATTTACTGTACCCTAGCAACCATGTAATAAAATGAATAAGCCATATCTCAACATTAGAACACAGTAGAGACATGTGAGTGGGCTTATTTGACTCAGGCTGGGTAGTCAGTGGGCTTTGGGTATTGCCCTGGCAACTTCCTGACCACACCCTAGCAACCCTAGCAAAGTCATGTTAACATCATGTAATTTTATCCTAAAACATGCTAATATCATGCTAAATTGTGCTAACATCATTTAAAAATTCCTGATTTTTGCCACGGCAAGCACCACTCACATTTTCTTCAGAAAATGTACCTATCTATTTTTTTTATACAATACTGCAGTCTGTCCTCTTAAGTTTTATATTTTATTATATCTAGTGAAAATGTGTGTATTTCCTTAGCTTTTACATTTAACAATATGCCAAGGTGATTAAATATAATTACTAAATATAGTATTTCAATAACAGCCTTGTCTCATCTTAATATTAGAGTAATGTGCATAATATTAGTGTGGTCGCCAGGGCGCGCCGGCAAACTGCCCGTTCCTTCCCAGGCAGGCCGGACCCTTTGGGATCATGCTCAAGCTGTTGACCAGCTCAAACTACCCTTAACAGCGTGGCTGGTCAACAGCTACTTCTAGTGAGCCTTGACTATCCTCTTCCTCTTTCAGAGATGGGCCAGGGTGCAAAAAAACTTTAACAAAGCCAGGGGCAAAATCCAAAGAGGCAGGGTCTACTTATAGAGCCTGTAGATCCCCTACCCTTTTGAGCGAAATAAGAGCCAAGAGTAGAGCCACCTGAAGAGTCAGAAACTTATCCAAAGCTGACTCTAGGAGCTCAAATGGAGCCGAAGATAAACCCCTTAAAATAACAGTAATGTCCCAGAAAGGGAACTGCATGTAACAGAAAGGCCTTAGCCATCTGGCACCCTGCATTAAATGAGACACCAGGGGGTGTGTCCCAATAGAGGCTCCAGGGGTGAAAGATCAACCCCTGAGCCTGAAACACAACATCCCTCCAGTCTGGGAGCTCCCACGGGACTTCATCCAGGAGAGAGAGGTGCCCTATTTCCTTGCTTGAGCACCTGCTCACCAAATTGTTTGTGCATGGCCCAAAAGTGTCCTTTATCACAGTGTAATTGAATATCCAGTAGTGGCCATCGAAGCAGTGGTTTGGCTAGCAAAACAATGGTGTCGGCACATCAGATGACATCCTTTCTGTTGACATTGCCAAAATTTTGGCCAAGAAGATGTGGCTTACCTGGTGAAAGAGCATACCAAAGTGAAAAGTTCAAAGTTCTTTTTCAAACTGTTTATTTTTAACTACAAGTCAATTGCAGTGTCAACATATTCTGGTTACTAGTTGTCCTGTAAGCTTCAGCTTATTACTACGAGAAACGTTTTGCTACGAATTGAATAAAGAAAAAAAATATATATATATATATATATATATTTAATATATAATTATTTTACATACATTGCCTTGCAAAAGTATTCATATACTTTTCCACATTTTGTCACATTACAACCACAAACTTAAATGTTTTTTATTGAGATTTTATGTAATAGACCAACACAAAGTAGCACATAATTGTGAAGTGGGACAAAAATGATACATGGTTTTCATAATTAAGCAAATAAAAATTAGCATCAATACTTTATAGGGCCACCTTTCGTTGCAACTACAGCGACAGTCTTTTGGGTTATGTCTCTACCAGTTTTGCACATCTAGAGACTGAAAGTTTTGCCCTTTCTTCTTTGCAAAATAGCTCAAGCTCAGCCAAACTGGATGGGGAGCATCTGTGAACAGCAATTTTCAAGTCTGCCACAGATGCTCAATGGGATTTAGGTCTGGACTTTGACTGAGACATTCTAACACATGAATACTCTTTGGTCCAAACCATTCCAATGTAGCTCTGGCTATATGTTTAGGGTCATTGTCTTGCTGGAAGGTGAATCTTCTTCCCAGTCTCAAGCCTTTTGCAGCCTCCAACAGGTTTTCGTCCAGAATTGCCCTGTATTTAGCTCCATCCATCTTCCCATCAACTCTGACCAGCTTCCCTGTCCCTGCTGAAGAAAAGCATCCCCACATCATGATGCTGCCACCACCACATTTCACAGTGGGGATGGTGTGTTCAGGGTGATGAGCAGTGTTACTTTTCCGCCACACATAATGCTTTGCATTTAGCCACAAAAAAGCCATCTGACCAGAGCACCTTCTTCCACATGTTTGCTGTGTCCCCTACAGGGCTTGTGGCAAACTGCAAATGGGATATCTTATGTCTTTCTTTCAACAATGGCTTTCTTCTTGCCACTCTTTCATAAAGGCCAGATTTGTGGAATACACGACTTATAGTTGTCCTGTGGACAGTTCTCCCACCTGAGCTGTGGATTTCTGCAGCTCCTCCAGAGTGACCACGGGCCTCTTGGCTGCTTCTCTGACCAGTGCTCTCCTTGCTCGGTCTGTCAGTTTAGGTGAATGGCCATGTCTTGGTCGGTTTGCAGTTGTGGCATACTTGTTACATTTTTGGATGATGGATTGAACAGTGCTTCTTGAGATGTTCAAGGCTTGGGATATTTTTTTATAACCTAACCCTGCTTTAAACTTCTCCACAACTTTATCCCTGACCTGGCTGGTGAGTTTCTTGGTCTTCATGATGCTGTTTGTTCACTAGTGTTCTCTAACAAACCACGGAGGCCTTCACAGAACATCTGTATTTATACTGAGACTAAATTACACACTTGTGGACTCTATTAACTATTTAGGTGACTTCTGAAGGCAAATGATTGCACTGGATTTTATTTAGGGGTATCAGATTACAGGGGGCTAAAAACAAATGCACGCCACACTATTCAGATTTTTATTTGTTTAAAAGTATAAAAATTAAATTAAAATATAATATTCAAATATAACTGCATTGTATATAGCTGTTTGTCACAGAGGAGGCTCCTGCTTCGCCTCCTTCTCGCCACCAGAGGGAAACTTCACCAGAATTCTAACCCATTTACATTTGGACTACAAATCCCATAATGCTTATACCTGGGACTGATCACTTCCGCCTTCACACACTCATTACCACGCCCTATTTAAGATAGTCTTAATCTTCCACTCATTGCGAAGTCTTGATTTGCCCTGGCTATCAACTGTAAGCCTCCCTGCATTTTGGTTTGTTCTGTGATTGACCTTGGATTGTCTATTATTGCCTGTCTGCCGCCTGCCCCGATCTTTGGACTGTGTTTATACTCTGTGATTGTTTACTGCCTGCCCTGACCATTTCCTGTACTTCGATTTCGCCTAGACCTGTCTCTACTGCGTTTGTTTGCTGGTGATCGACCTCTGCCTGTTTGACTATTCTTAATAAACTTGCTGCAAATGGATCCTAACGCTTTTGACTCTACATTACATAAGACTTAATAACGATCCAAATAACACCAAATAATGATCCAGAAGCCATCTTGCAGTTGGCGTCTGACCTATCGGCACAGGCTTCTTAGCTCACTATGCACCAACATCAGCTGAATCGATTAACCTTTCTCACAGAGGAACTGGTAAAAGCTCTACAAGAAGTACACCTCGTACCTCCTGAATCGACGCCGGTCGCATCACCCACACCCTGCAGCCTGCCACCCACTACATCATCGGTACCCCCCTCCAAGTGCAAAGGTTTTTGGCTTCAATTATCTCTCTTTGTAAATCAGCAACTCTCACCAAGTCTTTTCGCATTGTCTTTGTTTGTTCACTGCTCTCCGGAAGGGCATTGGATTGGGCAACTGCAATTTGGAGAATGGAAGGATTCATCTTTCGCACATTTGAGATATTCCTCCAACAATTCCGAGAGGTTTTTGAACACCCTTCAACAACTTCTGTCCCTCCTTTCGCACCCTGGCTGCACAAACCGAGTGGGTATAGGACATGACAAGAGTAAAGATCTGGGAAGCTATATTGAACTAGCCATTCAAATAGATAATCTGATCCACTCTCAACGCTTTCTTTCTCCAGGGTCTTGCCAGTTTAAAGAAACCACAGTTTCCTCTGAGCCCATGCAATTGGGTTATACTTACCTCACGCAAAAGGAACGTAATCGCCGTATGCAATGTCATCGGTGATGCGGCCAACCCGGCTATGTAAAGTACACTTGTCCCGTTCGACCGGCTATAAATCGACTCCTAGTGAGTGTTACCTCCGTTCCTATTCTCCATCCTTCCAATATCAAATTACCAGTTGAAATCACCATCGCTGACAAAACCATAACTGCCTTTGCACTAATAGATTGAGGAGCAGCTGTTAACTTCGTTTCTCATGACTTCACTCTCCAAAATAACATCAAACTAACCCCTTGCGATTCCTCCCTGGCAGTGGAGGCGCTAGATGGTCATCCACTCAGTGAGGGAAGGATTCTACAGATGACTGAGGACATCAAGCTACAAATAGGGGTGCTCCATTCTGATGATATACGGCTTTATGTCATTTCCTCTCCTAATCATCTTCCTCGGGTTACCCTGGCTACGCACCCATAATCCTATCTTTTCCTGGAAAGAGGGACAAATAATTCAATGGGGTGCAATATGTCATGATTGCTGTCTGACCCAGGTTATTCATCAATCCAGATCACCTTCCCCCCAGAGAGATATTCAGACCCTGAACATAACCTCCTGAGTATGCAGACCTAGCTGACGTTTTCAGTACGCTGTTGACTGTGCCATTGATTTAATTCCCTGAAGGGGAGGATTTTCCCCTATCACAGCCAGAATCCGAGTATACATCATACGTAAAAGAAGAGCTAGCCAAGAGTTTTATCCATCCGTCCAACTCTCCTGCATCCGCTGGATATTTCTTCGTTAAATAGAAGGACGGAAGTTTGAGACCCTGTATTGATTACCAAGCACTCAATGAGGTAACCATTAAATTTTGTTATCCTCTCCTGCTAGTTCCAGGTGCCCTAGAACAACTCCGCCAGGCAAAGTATTATACCAAACTCAAATTACTTAGTGCCTACAACCTGGTTTGCATCCGGGAGGGGGACTAATGAAAGACAGCCTTTTCAACCACCAGTGGACACTATGAGTACCTTGTAATGCCCTTCGGCCTATCCAACAGCCCCTCAGTGTTCCAGTCTTTTAAGAATGACGTCTTCTGGGACATTCTTGATAAGTGGGTGATCATATACATTGACGACATCCTAATATACTCCAATTCACTGAAAGAACACATTCAGCATATAAGGTCAGTTTTTAAGCGCCTCCTACAGTATCAGCTCTACGTAAAAAAAGAGAAATGCGAACTTCATCGCACCAGTACATGCTTTTTAGGATACATAATTAGGCAAGAGGGGGTTGCTATGGATGAGAAAAAGGTGAGGACTGTATCAGAGTGGCCACAACCGAGAACTATAAAGGAGCTCCAATGATTCTTGGGCTTCACTATTTTCTATTGCCGGTTCTTCAGAGGTTTCAGCACTGTAGCAGTTCCCCTAACCGCCCTAACCAAATGATCATCAGACAAATTAAGCTGGTCCCCTGAAGCCAAACATGCTTTCAACGAGTTAAAGAACCGATTTACCACAGCGCCCATCCTCCGACATCCCGATCCTGACCGCCTATTCATAGTTGAAGTCGACGCATCTAACACCGGGGTAGGTGCCGTTCTCTCTCAACGTTATTGAACACCCTCCAAAATGTACCCTTGTACTATCTTTTCACGCAAACTCTCTCCAGCAGAGTGCAACTATGATGTGGGAAATCGAGAGCTGCTAGCCATGAAGTTAGCTCTGGAGGAGTGGTAACACTGGCTAGAGGGTGCCTCTCATCCGTTCACCGTTCTAACAGACCATAAGAACCTAAAATATCTTTGTTTGGCCAACGACTTAACCCAAGGCAGGCTAGATGGGCCCTTTTTCTTCACACGGTTCCACTTTACTGTAAACTACTGACCTGGTTCCAAGAACACTAAGGCAGACTCTCTCTCTTGTCAGACTGAGGAGGCCCACACCTCTACCACCCAGGAGAACATTCTTCCAGAAAAACTGCTCGTAGCTCCCATATCATCACTGAGATTACCCACCTAAATGACCAGAACCCACCACCTCCAGAATGCCACAAAAATCTCATCATTGTCACCGAACCTTTATGTAGATGGCTCCTTTCTCAAGTCCATGAAAACCCCAGTTCAGGACACCCAGGTATAACCGCGACCATACAACTCCTCAAGAACCATTTTTGGTGGCCCACATTATCAACGGACACAATCAAATTTATTCAACACTGCTTAATCTGTCAAACATCCAAAACACCCAAACAACTTCCGTCCGGCCTTTTGCAACCCTTATCCACACCCCAACGTCCCTGGTCTCATATAGCAATTGATTTTATCACAGATATACCTAACTCACAAGGCAACACTACCACCCTCACTATAGTTGATTCTCTAAAGCATGCCGCCTCATTCCACTACCCAAACTACCCTTTTGAAACAGCCGAACTGCTCTGTGTTCCAATTCTCTGGTCTGCCTGAAGATATAGTTTTTTTTCCGATCAGGGACCCCAATTTATGTCAATATGGGTTTGGTCATCATTCTTCAAGCACCTGGGTGTTAACATAATCTAACTTCTGGATATCATCCCCAATCTAATGGACAAACTGAAACCTTAAATCAGGAAAACATTCGTTTTCTACGTTCCTCCTGTCAAGGACGCCAGTCGGACTGGAGCCAATTCTTGATGTGGCTGAATATGGACAGAATTCACTGGTAAAACCTGCTACAGGCATGACCCCTTTCAAATGTGTCCTAGGTTTTTACCATCGTTATTCTCCTGGTCTGGGACTGAGCTTACACACACCTTCTACATGCTGTAAGATGTCAGACCCATCACACCACTCTACACAGATCCCACCTATACTGGTGATTGACTTCTGCCTGTTTGACTATTAATAAACTTGCTGCAAATGGATCCTATCACTTCTGACTCTACATTACACTGTTGTTGCTCACTCTGTATTAATCCTTTATTTACTACATATGTTATTGATAATATTAATAAATATATTAACTTTGTGTACAAAGGTATCGTTTTTGACCTACAAGGTCAGGTCATTCTTCTTTAAATCTGACATAAAGTTTATACTTCTTATATAGGAGTTGTGTTGTTACGATACGGTAGTGTTTGCGGGGCAAAAATCAGGAGCACGACATGGGAAGTAGATAACAAAGAATATTAATTATTAATTCATTAATAATATAATAAATGAAAAACAAAGACAAAACAAACACTAACCGTAAAGTTGATGAGGGTAACAACAAATGCTGCAGCAGGCAATCCAAAAGACAATCCAAAATACTAGAACAAGAGTAATCCAAGGATCAGGGCAAAATATAACATCAAACAATAACCGACAAACTAAGTGTTGAGACAGGGAACATAAATAGTGAACTAATCAAAGGTGAATAGGTGAAACTGATTACAACCAGGAAGTTATTGAAGACAGTGGAAACCAGACACAAAACAGAAACTTCAAAATAAGAGTCCTGACACGTAACGTGTGCAGAACATCTCAAAGTTCTTTCCACTGTTCCATTGGAGAACGCTCATTAAATTCACCCTTCCAGCTCTGTAATTGTTGTAGCGCTTTAATTTTGTAACAACGCCACCCACACCACCACGCCAGCAGAGGGAGCCATCCCCGGAGTACTAGCTCCCGCTCCCTCTGCACTTCCTGTTTCCTGTTTCCT
>JAZGTI010015489.1:0-13378 GCA_036877585.1 Botia kubotai
TAGATGAACCTCAAAGTCCAGATCACATCCCAAAACCAGTAACATCAGACCACCACAGCTGCATACATACGTTTTAAATCATTCATTCTTTACCTTGGGAATGTCGTATCCTCGGAGTTTTGTTGGCTGAGTGGTTTCATGGACGACACCGAGAGGAACAATGTTAGCACAGCGCTGAATCTCATGTACAGTAGCATACGTGTATGGAAGACTGTCGCGGTCACCCATGCTGGGCAAACGGTCATAACCCAACACCTGAACTATCTCCTCATGACATCGCTCTGTGAATGACAGTACTGCATCACATGAGCTGGATTGACAGGAGAAGCATGTCAAATATCATAGCTAACCTTATCATCACCTTGTACATCTGGGTGCTCCATCAGGAAGATTAGACCCCATCTTATGGTCGTTGCCGTGGTGTCAGTTCCAGCGAAGAAGAGGTCAGCTGTGGACATAACCATGTTCTCCTCATGAAACGTGGAGTCCTCATGTGACTTTTGCTAAACCGGGATAAAAAAAATCATCATTCGGTTTATTTAAACTAGATTTGTTTTCAGATACAGGGAAACATATGAAAACTTCTGAGTGTTGGGGGTTGTCATGCCAACAGCTAACCTTCTCCATCTCCAGCAGGTAAGCATCTAGGAAATCTCTTGGGCTGTCTGGATTCAAAGTTTCTCTGTGTTCTTTAACTTCTGCCCGAATGAAATCCAGTAATTCAGTGGAGTTCTGAAGGATCTTCTGGTGTGGTCCAGGAAAGTGCTTGATGAAGGGAACTAAATTAAAAATCTGAAACAGGCAAACCTTCATGAGATCCAGTTCTGCTTAAATATGCAGATATCCTTTTTGAATGCGAGATATTCAGTGTTTTTCCATTGTCGAGTTCTAAAAAAATAAATATCAAGTGTATCAAATATCAAATATCAAGTTCAATAAAGAGATGACAGATACAGTCCAACAATTAGAAGCTGTTCATACATGTCCTGCAGACGACCCTGCCAGCATGATGTTTTCATTGATGATCTTCAGAAGGTATGCGAAGCGCTTGTTATCATAGTCGAAGCGATCTCCAAACACGATGGAGCAGATAATGTTGGAAACTGCATTCTGGATGGCATGCTGGGGGTCAAACGCTGTGCCTTTAATAAAAAATAATACATCAATATGTGAAAGCATTATTATAGCTAGTGCAACAGTGAGCTAACATCTGCATGTTTATTGTCATACACATATATGAATACAAGCCCCTGAGACGCTAATTCACTTTTGCATTTATATTTACAGTTATGCATTTGGAAGACGCTATAAGTAACTTCATTCAAGTTATACGTTTTTTCAGTGCATGTGCTCCCTGGGAATCGAACCCATGACCTTTACATTGCTAGTGCATTGCTCTACCAACTGAGCTACAGGAACACTTTTGATGGTAAATGTTTGCACCCAGATCTTCAGGAACGAGTCTGCATAGAGGAAGAACATCTCACACCTTCTGCTTTGAGCATTTCAGTGATCAGGTAACGTCCTTCTTCTACTACACGTTCCTCCACCGATTTCCTCCCCAGGCCAAAGTTCCTGAGAGTGTGGAGAGCAAACCTTCTCTGCTGCCTCCAAGAGTGACCAAATGTGACCATTACGATACCTGAGAAGAACAGAGAACCTTCAGCTGCTGTGTAGTGGATGTTCACAACGTTCTTCTCCAAATAATGACGGTGAATCAAAGGACTCCACAATAAAAACCAGCTTTATAAGAAGCAGCTGCTCATGAGACATTCTGCGAATCGTCTTCATAAGATGCTTTCAGTTAGGCTCTTAGTCAAATCAATTAACAGTATGACATCAACATTTCCAATATCACACTCCCAGAACTGTGTTACTGACCAAGTCCGTTTGTTATCCATTCTATAAGAGGTAAAGCTGGTCTTCCAGAAAAAGATGAAGCCTCTTGGACCAGAGCTTCCTTAGTGATCTGAAGTGTATTCAGGATTATTGCTGGTTTCCTTCCTAGGTAGACGGTGGTCATCTCTCCATACTGTTGCACCTGTTCAAAAAAAAGGTTACAATATTTAAAATACAACTATAAATTGGTTTCAAACCCAGACAATACTACCTCAATACTGGTGTGTATAAAGTGTCTATTAGATTAGTCTGAACACAGTCTGAACACATCTGTTTTAAATTTCAGAAGGTGACTAGGATGCAGGTGAAGAATATATACAGTAACACAGCAAAGACTCACTGATCTGATGCATCCCATTGGGTCCTTTATAAAATATGGTAATGTTCCCACAAAAGGCAAAGGTCTGGGCCCAGGTGGAGTTTGACCTCTGGAGAAATGGATCCTCATCATCTCAGACAGAACCAGAAAGATTAAGCCCAGAACCAAAGCCAGGCCCACAGCGCTCAGGTCTAAATTCAACAGAGCAGTCCTCATTTCAGCAGCTTCAGACAAGCACAAACGCTTGAGGCGACCTTTATGCTGGTTAAACCATACAGGAAGAGGGCGGAGACTATGACAGGATTGCCAAACATATCATGTTAACTTTCAGCTCAGCTGCTTGACATTTCTGTTGCGTTACGTATCTATACATGCGTTCCTCCAACATCAACTATGAAGTAACAAACATTAGTAAATACATAACCACTAAACATATATAACATGAACCTTCCTTCAGATGTTTTAGGAGTGCAGCTACTTAGAGGAAAAACATACCCATTATTCTTCAGTAAATACTTCAAAAGTTCAAAGTATTTCAAGTATTTTGGCTCACTGAGGAAAATACATGTTAAAGATACCTGGATGACTGATCTCACTAAAGATCAGAACAGCTGTTAGTAAAGAACAATTCTGCTTCCTAAACTTTTCTTCCAGAGTCACCGTCTATGAGGTGTGTAAAGGTGAAACATAAAGTGTCAAAGGTCACAGTATTTGACCTTTGAATCACAGTATTTGGTGATACTGTTTTATGTAACCGCATACGATACCTAATTTTATTGCAACTAAACAATGCACATATAAGATATTCATAATCATGGTGAATCTTCTTGTTATTTTAGTATTTTTGACCATTTAATTCTCAAAACTTCAATAGGAACAGCTTTTAGAAAATAAAATGGCTGACATTTAAAATTCATATTTTAATTGCACCACACATCACAAATGGAATTTAAATTTGTGCACATTTACAGAAAATACAGCTCTGTGACATACAAACATCTATGCTTCACTAAAAATAATTAATCATGCATTACTCAAATGAATGAACATGATGAAAGCCTTCAGGAAATTTGGGTCATGCTGTTATGAATGTAATGACAAAACACAAAAAACTTTTTCCTGGCATATGTACTGATGATTCATACAAGCACATGATACCACGACACATCAGAATATTTAACATGATGCAACGCAAGTGTCACAATTTCACAGAATTCCAGTTGCCCAAGCAGGGCCCCAGCCTTGCCTGCAAGGTACCATCCAGACAAGATCTGTACAGAGGAGTTTGTAGTGGTACAGATTACATCATGAGAGAAAAAGACTCACAGCAGTATTAACACCTTTCAGTAATTTCTAGTGAAGAAAAAATACATTCAGCAGATTACAGTATCTGTGACAACCTTAATACTTTAATAAGACCTTAGTAAGACTGTAACTGTTTAACTAGATGTTCCAGTATTTTTAAATTAGTAAAATAAAATGATAAGGCAACTTCACTGTCAGTTACAGTTAAATTCACACATACAACAGCTTGGAGAACTTCAGGATCCTCAATGTTCTGAAGATTGTTTTTTAAATGTTATTGTTGATCACTCTTTAGCTCTGCTGTGACAGATGATGTTGAACGGCCGAGGAGAACGAACCATTCCAACAACCCCATCCATGTGTGGCCTCTGTACACCTGCTGGCCACGAGAACTGAATCTGCTGTAGAAGATAAGTGATGAAGAGGAAGAGCTCCATCTTCGCTAGGGTCTCACCTGGACTTGGACCTGATGAATGGAGAGCACCTGCTCATTGCTCACAGAATGTACACACCTCAAATAATCAACCTAATGCAACAGCAAAGACTCACTGATTTAATGAACTCCAATGGGTTCTTCAGGAAATATGCTAATGCTCCCACAAAAGGCAGAGGTCTGGGCCCAGGAGCAGTTTGAGCTCTGGAGAGAGTGATCCAAAATATCTCATACAGAACCAAAAAGATCACGCCTAAAAACAAAGCCAGGCTGACGGTGTACACATCTAAATTGACCAGAGCAGCCCACATGGTGAGACATTCACTCCACGACAAACACGAAGCAGCACACGACCGGTGTGCTTAAAACAGCTGCAGTACAGACACAACAGCAGATAGTCATTTACGTTACACATTCAGTTCTGCACCTGTCTACACCTCTACATATACACCTGTACATGTTAGTGTTTAATGCGGATCAGTAAAGTTCTGAAAGTTATGATTAGAGTGAAAGAACTTCAAAATCCACTTTTTGAATCAAAGTTCAAGTGTTCCCTTCAGTTAATATTTGACCTCACACATCTCTGCTTATCACCCTGAAACTAGCACAAAGTCAATCCAGCACAGATGAGGGAAAGTGACACTTCTGCTTGCTAATCCGGTCTTCATTAATGACATGATGTAAGAGGCGTGTAAAGGGTAAAAAACAGTCAAATTATAGCGAAGGTAAAGTGTGACAGCACTCACTTGAAACTGATGCAATAACACATCGAGAGCGTGCAAAATAAACAAGCACATACCTTCACAGAATGTTCCTCAAAACAACACAAAATAACACACAGCATCATGTTGGGTTGCTTTTTCTTTATTTTTTTGGTCTTTTCCTATTTTTTTCTGTTTTTTGGCACTACATAATTTCCTCACTGGGTGTCATGTTTGATTTTCTATCTAAAGCCTTTGTCCTTATGCAAGCAAAGTAGGAATACAGCTAATAAAAATAAAGTCAATACATCCTTATTTTATACATAAAATAAAACCTTTTTGTACCCCTCCAAAAATAGAGGTATTAAAATATTTGACAATTTGTATCACAAATGAATGTGATGATAAACACAGAAACAAAAAGGAAATAAAACAAAAACTGTACAAAAATGATAAAATTCATTTAAAAAAGTCTCAAAGGTAAATAATGCAAAGTTAGTCTTTTTCAACAAGGACTTTAGGCAACTGGTTTAGTAAATAAAGTGTCACTTCATTTCTTCTGTTGAATGTAGTTCAGTTTGCCATGACGACCGTGTTGAACAAGCGGATGATGTTGATTGGCCATCACTGAACCTGCGAGACAGGCAAAAAAGTCTGTCAAGCGTCACCCTCATCTCTCAGTACACTTGCTGCAGTAACGAAACAGAATGTTGACCAAACAAACACAAAGCAGACTTGAGTTTAAATGGCCGTCTGTGAGGATGTACCCTGTGAGATGAAGGCTTTGTTGGGCGGCTGCAGGTAGGGTGGCATAGGGCTGGGCATGTATGAAGGGGACAGTGAATAAGGAGCAGTGCTGCTGTGTTCCCAGGTATGAGAGCCCTGATTCACAGCCCCAAACCCAGACGAGAAACTAGAATCTGAGACACACAGAGATATAAAGAGTGAACACAAGAATCATGAGATGCACAAAATCACGTCCTTTCACACTGACAGAGAAATCTTTCTCACATTATTCAGTTCACCTTTAACTCGAACAATGACATCAAAATCTTACACGATATAAACAAATATTTATACTGTAAACCTGACAACACTTCAGTGATGCATTTGTTAACATTAGTAAGTGCAAACCTCTGTTGTTGTTAATGCAATAATTCATATGCAATTAACTACATTTACAATTAACTTTACATTTACGCATTTGGCAGATGCTTTTATCCAAAGCAACTTGCAGTTTATTCAAGTTATACATTTTGTCAGTACATGTGATCCCTGGGAATCGAACCCATGACCTTTGCACTGCTCTACCGAGCTTCAGGAACACTTCTGTAACTAGTGTTAACAGTTGTATTTTAGATGTAGTAAAATACAGTAAATGCTGACATTACATGGATTAAGATTCATGAATGCTGCAGGAGTTCATACATTCATGTTAACCAGTTCATCAACTCATTCATGTCAACAAACACTTACTGTAAAGTGTTACCAGAAACCTGTTTTAAAATAATGTTACATTTCTGACTGTGATGTCAGTGGGGTGACAGGTGACAGACAGACAGTTAAACCTGTCTGAAGTGCTGAGAGGTGACATCACCCAGTGACCCGACACACCTGTGACACTTACCTGCTCACACACGCAGCACATGTACACCTGACACAGACACAAACACTCATACCATCACGTTATCAAACACAAAACACCAAAATATTCACACAGTAACACACACACACAGTAACACACACACACAGTAACACACACACACAGTAACACACACACACAGTAACACACACACACAGTAACACACACACACACACACACACACACCAGCACCCGTGTACCTGTCTTCTTTCCCAATGTGCCATCTCCCACTAGTGGCCCTGGATTGAAATGGTGACTGTGCCAGTGTTGTCCTCCACCCCTGCTCGAACTGCCCACCCCCCCAGCCACCCGCCCCGCTGAAGGCTGGGCAAAAATAATGCTGGGGTCGTTAAGGCTCACAGGGGTGGAGCTCACCGCCTGCCCGCCTCCAGACCCGCCCCCTCCTTGCACTGAAAACTTAATGCCTGACGAGGAGGTGTGTTGGGAGGTGTGCTGGACGGAGGTGTGCTGGGCGGAGGTGTGCTGGGAGGAGGTGTGCTGGGCGGGACTGGCAGATGAGGGGGGCACCCCAGAGCCCGGAATGATGGGGCAGTTAACAGGCCAAGAGCCTGGGGTCAGAGGTGACTGCTGGGGGTGGGCGGGCAGCAGAGCCAGTGCAGACAGCCTGGTGTGGTACTGGCCCGGGTGGGAGTGTGGAAAGCTGAATAAGGGGAGCTGGACCTGCTGGGTTTGGGAGGGTCTGATGTGTCCTGCAGAGGAAGAGGGGGAGGAGGAGAAAGACTTGCTGTTCTGAGGCAAGATGGACACTGGGCTTAACGGCGATGACTGGGGGGAGTATGGAGGAGTCTGAAGCGAATCAGACTAAGAAAAGAGAAGAAAAATCTGATTATAGTTGAGTTTACACTTCACAGAGTAAGAGAACAAATGTTATGAACTCAGCGGGGTGATTAGACATATTTATATATTTAATATATATAAATATTATATTATATATATATATTCACAGTCATTTTGTTGGTGACAAAAAAAAAATCAAGCAACATTGTGAACATAATATATACAGTAGAGTAGGATTATATTTCTTACACATTCAGAGGCTTGTCTGTTTCGACTGGCTGGATTCTGGGCTGAAGAACTCTGAGGGACGGGGATGGACTGAGAGCTCACCACGGACCGCACCACCTGAGGTACTGTACACAAAAGACATCACAGATGTAGTTAAGACATAGAGTGACACGGACAGTCAGAAACTGTTACACACTGCCCCCTGCAGGCCACACTGCAAAAACACTGATACGTCAGTAATCAAAGATACAGAATGACAAAGATCATTTGTCAGTAATATACAATATGTACATACACAAGAAAGTAAACACCACTACCAATTACAATTTAGTATGCAAATTTTCCAGTGACATCATCAGTGTCTGTACCTGGTGCAGGTGTTGTTCTCTGCCGCAGGTGTTTGTAATCAGGACAGTCTCTCCTCACATGACCCACGTCACCACACTGAAAACAGCGTCGCTCTCGGTCCTCCTCACGCACCTCCTCATCTCTCTCATTCTCCTTCTTCTTCATTCTGAATACACAAGATCACTTATGGTTTAAATCCAGTGTGTCTAATTACACCTAATCAAGTGTGAGACGGTCAGTTTTTGATGCATCACGATTCTTTAACAATTTGGAATCTATTTTTAATAATTCAGAATTGATTCTGCGTTTAATTCAAATTACAACTGAGTGACTCATTCTGTTGCTTTAAAACTCGGTGCGCATCATTGTTTGTCAGTCTTTGTACAAACAAAGCAATCTTTCTATACATTTATAGTTTCCCATGCGCTCAGCTTTGTCTTTTAAAGAATAGATTTAGAATCTGTAGGGTAAGTGGCTTGTTTTAACATAACGAATCTTTCACCTGCGTTTCTTTGGACAATCCTTCATGTAGTGACCGATCTTCCCACAGATACGACAACAGCGGTCATTAGGAGCCAACTCACCATCTGTCAACACCTGAGAGTTAAAGAAGTAATGCTGAGAGAGAGAGAGAGAGAGAGAGAGAGAGAGAGAGAGACTTCAGCTGAGATGACAGATGAAGGGCAACAGTATTCAGTGTTTCCTGTCACTCACTGCTTCTGTTCCAGGATGAGGGTAAAAGGGAGTGCCGAAGAGTTTCCTGCCGTTAATGAACGCCTTCATGATGAAGTTTGTCACTGTGCAGAACAGACACAATAAAGCACATGATAAGTGTCACTGCTGTGTCAGAACACAAACACAAGTGTGACATGAAGACGTTCTGCTCACTTTTACGAGAGACTCCAGCACCAAGATTGTGATTCAAGTCAAAGGGATCTGTTGTTACAAACAAACACTCATGTAAGATCAGAAAGCATCACAAACACTTTTAGCATTACATCATAGCCAGATACAATGCGACACATTCACAACACTGACAACATGGAGTGTAACACACTTTAAGGAAAACAGAAGGCAGAGAGCTGAGGTTCAAACCTTCGATTGCGATGCATTTGGAGGTCCACTGCTTCTGGAAGGTGGTGAGGCGCTTGTGCTGGCGAATGGAGATGACATGCTCTTTAAAATCAAACTCTTCTGTGTAGAAGCGCAGCAGGCCGAGCCAAAGCTCTCCAACTGTCTCCTTGTTCTGGTGAAGTTCTGGAAGACGACACTTCTGTATACAGCACACACACAGACAGGCACACGTGTTAGGAGAGTTTGTCATGGTCACGTCTTCCATGAAAAACATCCTAAAACCAAAGTATGTTCCTTGATATCCTAAAAGAGGAGATACATCACGTGGACATCATGCGAAAACCTGCTCAGACCAACGAAACTGAACTGCACAAACGCTTCATTCTGAAATAACTATGAGCTCATTAATAACATCACATTTTCACACACCTGCTCCACAAAACTCACCAGCGCATTGAGGTCATCGAAGAAGAAAGCGTTCCAGCCATCAACCATCCTCTGAGGAGCTGAGTTCCCATCAAAGATCTGCAGAACCACCAACACACCATTAAAAGAACCGTTCTATAAAGCACCAAGATCCTTCTTAGCTACAGCCGTCGATTCGGGTGTGTGTACCTCCTGTAAAACAGGGATGACTGGAGGTTTTCTCTGCTGGAGGAAGTAAAGCACCATGAGAATATAAGCATAGGAGGAGAGACTTCCTCTGGAGGCGTCGCCGATGTCACAGAGCTGGAGAAACACACACAGATTCAGTGCAAGAAAACACATGCACCCCTGAGCTGGGTTAGAGTTCTGCAATTACATAATGCTTTGGGGGGCAGTTCTGACTGCATCAGAGAAAGTGATGTCTGCTCTCACCTTCGCAAATACTTTCATAGTGTAGCCCAGGTACTGCACACGAGGGTCTATAGCAGCATATGTGGCCAGCATCCGAGTGTTGTGTTGAGCCTGATTAACAAAACACAACATACCAATCAGAATACAGCAGTCTGCAAAAGACGGGCTAACACCAGCTTCATTTCAGTGAAGTTTTAGTGACCATCCCCATTTATTTTTTGGTCTATCTCCATTAAAATATAAACAGACAATGAGTGTTTTTATGAGCGTTTTCCTGGTTTTTAACACTGCGTACAAATATCCTGAATTTCCTGGTTGTATTCCAATAATAATATTATGTTCATTATACCATATTGCTGATATTTAATGGTGTCATAAAACCTATGCACAGTGCTCTGTATATTAAGTGTGTGTGTGTGTGTGTCTCACCAGTGTGTTGTAGAGGCTGATGTCTCCCTCCAGTCCACTCTGCCTGTGTTCAAACTTCACTATAGGCACTTTAGCAGTTGTGATAGGCAAGATGTTCCTCAGACCTGATCCATACAAACGTAAAGCGTCAGTCAGCACAGAAGAATGACTCATACACACCTCAGTGTGAGTCATCTCATGTACCTGTGTGTTTCTTCAGCACCTTCACCAGAACCTCAATGATCTCCTTACAGTTCAGTTTCTGTTCACAGACAAAGAGCTTAAAAATAAAAGACAAACTTCTATAGACAAAAATCTATAGCACCTTTAAAACCTGAAGACTCCTCACAAGAGCTGACGGAGAAAATCTGAACAGGTTACAGACCGCCTATATTACAGCAACAAGACTGTTCTGAGGTCAGAAACCGCTTTTGTTCATTTACACCAGAAGAAAGAGGTTTAAAGATCAAGAGTGTAATGGCTGTTAAAGCAGCCCCAGATAAATACCTCCGCTGTGTCATGACCCTCCAGTGTCATACAGATGTCCAGGTCACTGTCACGAAACCCAAAGCCATTCTTAGAAGAGCCAAACAGACAGAGCTGGACCTTATCTGAGGAGAAACAAACTCCAAAATCAGTGAAGTTCAAACATCTCACCAGCCACAGCTGCATAACATCAGACCATAACAAAGGTCCTGTGGAATCTTTATGTTGCAGACTAATGTGTTTCAGCTGATGTAAGTCTGTCTCCACTGCATGTTTTCTGTGCCGTGTGTCAACACACTGTTATACTCTTTTCTGATGAAGCGCTGCAGGCTGGTCAGGATCTGCTCTCTCTTCTGCTGCTCTCCAGCAGACGGTGAGAGTTCTCCTGCAAACACAAGCACATCTCTGGATCTGCAGCAGATATGATGAGGTATGATTTCTCTGAGATGGGCTGATAAATGATGATTACTGTAGCACAGCAGACACAGGTTGTCCAGGATGTTTCGGAAGCGCGCGGTCACGGCCGGCAGAGGCTTCAGCTCTATCTTTTTAAAGTCTTCAGGACACTGGTCCTTCAGATGGCCGTCTCTCTTACACATGCTGCACACCACTGCTGGAGGCTGCAAAACAAACCGACCACATACTGGCTTTCATGCCCCGCATGTTACTTATCTAGAAAAATCCAGAGAGCGGGACATCACAGACAGAGAGTAAAGACTCTGATTAATACCCCAGCAACCCTTAGCAATCACCCCCAGCAGCCCAGCATGGTGTGGAGTTTTGTGTGTGTCGCTCGCATTATCTTCAGGAGTGTGACTCTGCAGGACAGTTACCTTTCCTCCAGTGAAGATCATCCTGTCAAACACATAGTGGATCTCCTCATGATAAGTGCTGTCCTGCTCTGACTCCTCCAGCTGCTCCTCATCACTGTCCATCAGCCGGCTGTTCTGAGCTGAAGAGGACGAGACATCACCCAGCAGCCCTGCATCACTCACCAAGAGTCTTCTGAAACTGCTTCTCAGACACTCTTCATCATCTTCATCATCATCACTGCTCTCTCTGTCCTCCTCGCTGTGAGTCCCAGTGTTCTTGCGCTCCTGGCTCTCTGTTTTTCGGCGGTGGCTGGATTTCTTTCTCGGTATGCTGCGGCTGTCGTTGGTTCTGTTCTGGCTCTGAGGGCAGGCGAAGTACCTGTATGCCATGCGGAAGCGTTCCTGAATGTACTCAAACACCATCTGACTGTTCAGACTGCGAGCCACGTTCCTCTTTAACGCAAACGGGTCTGGAACAATCAAATTACACAACGTTGTCATTTACAAAAAACTGTAAAAGAAATTTACGAAAACATTTTAAGTTGGGTCAATGACTAACATATAAACAATTCTATACAAACAGTTTTTCTCCCTCCTTCCCTCTCTCCCCCTCTCTCTCTCTCCCTCACCCTCAATGGCGAGTCTCCGGCGAGGCCAGTTCTTCAGTTCCCGTGGCAACAGCTCCTTCAGACGGATGCTGATGATGTATTCCTCCAGAGCAAACTCCAGTGTGTAGAACCGCAGCAGTTCCAGCCACAGCTGCCCCAGAGACGCACTTTCTGACTGATCCAGAGTCAGACGAGCCTACAAACAAACACATACAGTCAAACGAACATTCTCTGACACTTCTCTAGCATTCATTTGCTGGAACTGCAGAATATATACAAATGATTGAAATACAGTGAATGAATGATGAATGATACAGTGAATGTATCGCAATAGTTAACTATAATTAAATGATTTTTATACTTCAAAAAGTGATGTATAGTTACAGTTAGATGTAGTTGATGTTTTCGATTGATGCAGAAAAACACAAATGTTACTGTATCTGCAGTTCACTTTCAGAAGTTTTTGTGATGATTTTCATTTCTATGTGAAACTATGTGCACCATGTATGATGGTTCTAATTTTCCATATTAAACAATTATTATGCAAGTTATGTTGATTTTATAAACTTTAAACATTACCGTATTGCATATCTCAATGTTTAGCAAGTTACTGTATATCACATTTATCACTCAGCCCTATTCTTTCCTTATCTGCTCACCTTGCCTGTAGTGTGTTCTCCCTTCATCTCCATCATCTCAGTGGTCCTCTTGGGCTCAGGTTTGCCCTTACCCTCCCCACGGCCCTCACCTGGAGGAGCACGTCTGTGTTCCCAGCTCACAAACAGACCTGGTTCTGTTCCTGTCAGGTGATACTCATCCACTCGCTTCACGTCAAAGCCCTTGATCTGATCACACACACAACAGACAACCATCAGTGCCAGACACAAACCTTTACAAACTACACACAGCTTGATTATTAATGACAAAGATATGTTTACTGGTGCTAGGTTAAGCATTACTAACAGTACTGCTTATATTTAGGATTAATCCACAGACTTGAATGAATGATTTCATTTACAGCACAGTCCACTTATCACAATACACATTAGTCCTATAAACAGATACTGAACAAATACATGACAGATCAGTGCTCAGCACGATCTCCTTACCTCACCCCAATTCACAACGGTATGTTTGTAATAATGATTTACTTTCTGAGCTGTCAGGTCAATTTCCTGGGAAATGTCAACATGACATCACTCATCAGTGTGCTTCCATCATGCTCATAAATTGTTATGCGCAGCTCACTGGTTAGAGAGTTGGACTTGTAACCAGGAGGTCGCAGGTTCGATTCTCAATGCTGTCAGGAAACAACAGGTGCTGTTGAACAAGGAGCCTTACCCCCAATTGCTCTCCGGGCACTGCAGTGCTGCCCACTGCTCTGAGTGTGTGTTCACCACTGACTACTCCAGTGTGTGTGTTCACCACTGACTACTCCAGTGTGTGTGTTCACCACTGACTACTCCAGTGTGTGTGTTCA
>JAZGTI010015490.1:0-13378 GCA_036877585.1 Botia kubotai
TGACACACCTCCTCGGAGCTGCACGAGGTCGAACAAAAGAAGGTAAACAACCGTGTGATTTATGTGGTTACGCGAGGTCAGTTAATCAGAGATGCTCATAGGAGGATTATAGAGATTTACCACAAGCCACAGTCACCTGATGAATCTACACTGAGAATTCTTTTCTGTTGAACGACCATTGCTGTATTTCAAGGAGGTACTGTTGGAAGTCTGTATGAAATACACTGATGTTAGTTTGCAGTAGACTGTGGCAATACAGTTTAGGAACAAATACGATCTTTCGACTGCACAGTTAGCAAATTATAGGGTTATTTGAGGACGCAATGTGAATATGACACTGGTTATATAAAATATCACTTTCCTTTTGAAGAATGTCGATGTTGCATAACCAAATGATGTTGTAATTCTATAAATAAAAAACTAAATATGTAACAAAGACAAAGGTATGTAACAGGTTTGCTTGGTTGCCGGGAAGACGCGCTGTCATTTCCGGGATACATCAAACGTTGCCATGTCAATCACGTGCGAGTGTTTCATAAACACATGCACACATACATTTATTTTGACTCCAAATCTTTTACTTCTGTAACCATTTCACATGTCAGTACACGCATTTAAAGTAAAACACAAAAAGGAAATATGAAAACACAAATCACCAGATTACTTAAGAAAACAACAGAGAAATTAAACAGCATGAGTGAACTCTTAAAGACCATTTATGCAACACAAATGCAGTATCAAATGTCATGCAGTGACTTTATCAAAAGTAATGAGACCAGAGAAAAATCTTAAGTTGTGGAAACTTAATTTATAAACCTGATTAAATGTGTTAAGACTTTTATCTACACAATCTCACTCACACAATGACTACCAAAACACATCAAACACAATTTCACTAAAAACAGATACAGAAAATCCAATTAAAACAGAATGCACGCAATGCGGCGTTGGCAAACCTGAACATTTCCAAATGATGGTTAAATTATGACGCAAACTTTGCTTTCTAATTTCTTTGACACTATTTAAACTAAAAAGTCTGGTAATGAATAATAAATTAATTGTCTTTCCAGGAATGTGCATAAACCTTTAAAGCAACATTATAATAACTGAATAAAAGACTTCTAAAATATATATATATATTTTTAATGTAATGGGTTGGTTTCAAAATTTGGTATATATGCCAGCATCCGTGACTTACTGATGAAACAAATACAACCTTGCAAAATAAAAGGGGGTGTCAATAAATGACCCCTTCAAAAAAAGCAAGAAAAAAATAGTACATGGCAGGTCAAAGTTGCAGGTCTAGAACACCTAAATGTTGGGTAATATTTAAAAAGAAAAGTGAATAGCAATGTAAGTGTGATGGCAATGAAACATGATTACGTGATTACGCCCAACGTTTCCTCCAATTTAGTTTGTCAAAGAGGCTGTAGATGCATCTTCATCAAGCACAGCATGTCAGATGCTTTGAAAGTCTTTAGTTAATAATGAAGTGTGCCAAAAATACGTTTCCTACACCTGTGTGGGTTTTTGCTGCCAGTTACATGCGAACGACCTCAAAGACGACCAGGAACTCTATAAGCACTGCCTTAATTATTCCTTTCGTTTCATTCCATGCGCACAAACTGTATGACAAAATAAAATTAAGCGTGTGGATGGTTGATGATCCGGAATCCTGATGATCCGGAATATTGAATATGTACATATTACTTTTTATGGGGCGCCTAAAATCTGTAGTTTCTCATTGTCTGAAGGCCAGTGGTGGCACATGAGGGCGGGGCTAGGAGGATGGGGTGATCGGACAGCAGCTGGTGATCAGGGTGTGTACGCAGGTGGGGGCTGGAACTGGTTGGCAATGTCATAGTCAACTGGGTGTGTTTCATTGCTGTCTTCCATCTCTGAGAGGAGCTCAAGAGCCTGCTCTTCCTCCTCAGAGGGGTAATGACGAAGCAGGTTGGCCGCTGTGGCTAAAATTGAGGCTCCGCCCGCACCGGCCACCAAGTAGAAGCTGATGGCAAAGGTGACATAGATGAGCGAACCGTGGTACTTCTTGTGCTGCTGCTGTAGGGACAGGATGAGTTCTGAGGCCCAGTAGCAGAAGCCGATTACCGTGGCACACTGAAGCACTAGAACAGACATGAATAAAGACATAGAACCATTTAGAAAGGATGAAGACAGCATTGGAAATCAAGGAGGAAAGCGTGGCCGTTCTCGGACAAGTTTGGCGCATTCATACCTGTGAGAATGTGAGCAAAGGCGTATCTGCGTGTGATCTTGAGCGCTGGATGTTTGGGTCCAAAGACATCCAGCAGAAACGCAGTCAAGCTGCACAGAATTCCCAAGAAACAGAAAGCGGCAATGACCCTCAGCAGCAGAATAGACTGAGAGTTGATGCAGAAATCTGCGGATGAGAATTAAGAAGCATAACTACAACGTCGCATTCTGGATGCAGTTAGTAAACAAAGTGTTCCTGTAGCTCAATTGGCAGAGCACTGCGTTAGCAGCGGAAAGGTTGCGGGTTCGATTCCCAGGGAACACATGTACTCATAAGGAATGTATATGTTGAATGCGCTTTGGATAAAGGCGTCTGCCATATGCATGAATAGAAATTGAAATGTAAATAAAAGAGGAACGTAATCTCCAACTCCACATCTAATTGAGATTGTATGTTGTTAATACAACATCATACGCAGTGTATAATTAAAATAATGTAATACAGGCAAGTAACACAATACACATCTCTACCTATACTGTGCATACTGTGTCTGTCTAGTGCTATATAGGTATATGCATTCATAATACCAACCCTCGATGAGTTTCTCATCTATATATCCCAAGACGTCTGCGACACCAAGCTCCTGTCTGGGGCAGGTTCCACCATGAACATGAAGCCAGGCAGGTTCTGCTAGGGCTGTACACAGTGCCGTGATGGAGAGTGCCCCGGGCAACGCAGACACCAAACTCCGCTCTGGCTGTTTGGGTATGGCCATGCCAGCTCGCCGCCTTCGGTTTCCTGGCACAGCGTTTCCTGGAGGTGCGTACATGATAAACCAACTGCAAACCCTTGATCAAATGGTAACCAGTGTGAGGATGAACAGCTTCGGGGCTTTACCTCCACCTGACACTACAGCTGAAAAATCAGAACACAAATACAGTGATTGATGATCTGAGGAAATATATGGCATCAAGAACGAACTATTTGATCATGCACTGTTAGTTATATATTATTGATCAGACAAGAAAAACTTGATGAAGGAGGGCATGAACTAATTGATCATAATTCTTTAATTAGGCAAAATTGATCATTAACAGATACAAAGCCCATTCATAAGGAGCTGTTTGAAAAAAGACTGAACTAACAAAAATATATTTATCATTAACAAATTATTTGATGATTAATCTTTGATCAGAACAGACATTTAATACAAATAATTGTTCTTTTCAGCTATATAACGTAGGATCACTAAACTATAAGTGTATTTATACATTTTAGTGAGTAGAGTTACCTGTTTGCTGTTTCTGAGGCTTCTCTGGTCGGTATTTAATCAGATTTGATCATTTGTGACTCTACCTGGCCTTAAATCACAACACAAACAAAAACCTATAACAAAAAATCTTAAATCCCACCAAAATATAAAACAGCCTTTCAAAACAAATGTACAATCTTTCAAAACCCGCCGATCGCCGCTATATTAAAGACATTTTCCAATGTTATATAGATTATTTTCGGAGAAAAACAAAAACAATTGTCCGTCCGCTTCCTCGAACAGACGGGGAACGGCTTTCCTGCTGCCTTCCGTTTCCGGTGAGGGACAACCAATCAGAGGTGTCCCACTGATGACGCCAGTCCTCAAGCAGAGACATGATGTACTAAAGTGAAGAATTTACACTGTTCTCCTTTACGTCATATATTTTAATACTTTACCTTCACAATGCACGTATGTTAAGGTAGAAACCACAGAGAACAAAAATCAAGAACGTAAAGACGGGCGGAGTTCACGTTTAATATAAAGAAGGACACATAATTCTTTTATTTCGATATGTATTTAATATTTACTTAAGTTATGATGCTTTTTCCTATCGTTTTTCTGTGTACTGGAAGTTTCTCCACAAAGGCGTGGAGCTCATTTGAGTCAGTTCCGTTCCTGATGGTGGCGCTACCGACACTTGCGTCATCGGCACGACACTGAAGAACAAAACAGGAAGCGGGGAGGATCTGATAAACAGAAGTTGTGTGACATTAGAGCGAGGAAAGTGCTGCAGACAGGCCCTTATATGTCATATAATCATTTATATGTCATATAATCATTTATATCACAGTGTCACGTTGAAATGAAGGCCACATTAGAGCTGCTGCAGGGGGTGAACGCGCATCCGGACGCGCGCTGCTGGTACGTTTCCTGGAACCCCACGGGCACACTGCTGGCGTCATGCGGAGGGGACCGCGCGATACGAGTGTGGGGAAAAGAAGGTAATACATACCACACTACATACTACACACCGTAGTTTTGTGTACATGTACCATTTTAATGTACCTGTGTTAATGATTCCACGGTCTTTTAAACGTGTCACGGTAATATCATTGTTTTGGGACATTTACCGTGGTTTTAAATTTATTTGCAATAGTAATATCACAGTATTCTTTCAAGTGCCATGTAAATACCATAATATGTGGTATATTTATTCATCCACTCATTCATTCCCTTGTATATAAATGTTAATGCTTCACTACTACTGTATTTAGGAAAGTACCGTGGCGTTACCATGTTACGCTCAGGAAACCACCACAGTACTTTCTTGTAAGAGAAGCAACAGCGAAACCTGTCCAGTACCTGAGTTCAGAATGTCAGTGGTTGTGGTATTAATATGAAGATGTGTAATTCCTCTCTCTCAGGAGACAGCTGGGTGTGTAAGTGTGTCCTGGCTGATGGACACCAGCGTACAGTGAGAAAAGTGGCCTGGTCTCCTTGTGGGAAATATCTGGCATCAGCCAGCTTTGACGCCACCACGTGCATCTGGAAGAAGACCAATGATGACTTTGAGGTAAACCTCATCGTTTTGCCATTAAACATAATTGGGCCTTCCTGTGAGTCTGACATGACCGTGTGTGATTACAGTCCCTGACCACATTGGAAGGTCATGAGAACGAGGTGAAATGTGTAGCCTGGGCTCCATCCGGGAACTTACTGGCCACCTGTAGCCGAGACAAAAGCGTTTGGATCTGGGAAGGTTTGTGATGATGTTTCGTGTCATTTCAGTCCCACACAACCTCTATTCGTAGAACACAGAGTGAGAGATTTTAAAGAACTGAAAATGCTGTGAATGGTAAAATGATAAACTCTTTCTCTTCCAGTTGATGAAGAGGATGAGTATGAGTGTGTGAGTGTGGTCAATTCACACACACAGGACGTGAAGCATGTTGTTTGGCACCCGTCACAGGAGGTAAAACCCTTATGCATCTATATTTATTACATTGTTCTTCTTCTTCTTATTATTGTTCTCATACTGACATACATTGACCAGCTGCCGTTTGTTGTCATAATTTTCAAATGTGTGTAAAAACAGATGATACGTTGTATCAAGAGGTCACCGAAAAGGTCCACAGACCTGCAAAGTTTAGCTTCAACACCTGGAGTTTAGCTCCAACAGAACCAAGTTTTTGAGACTGCTAGAAACATCCAGGCAGGTGTGTTGGAGTAGGCTGGAGCTAAACTGTGCAGGCCTGTGGACCTCCAGAAACAAGGATCAGAGACGTTTGCATTATATGTTTCAACCTCATTTGCTTCTGCAGCTTCTCGCTTCAGCCAGTTATGACAACAAGGTGTGTATTTATAAAGAGGAAGATGATGATTGGGAGTGTAGAGCTACACTAGAGGGGCACACATCCACCGTCTGGAGTCTGACCTTTGACCCCGAGGGACACAGATTGGCTTCTTGTAGTGACGACCGAACGGTGAAGATCTGGAAGGCGTCGACACCTGTAGAGGGTGAGAGCTGGATGTCTTTGAAATGATTTTCTCAGGTTTACAGTTTTGAATGTCAGCTGTAATGCTGATGTGCTTGCAGGTTCAGATGAGTCGTGGAAGTGTGTGTGTACTTTGTCTGGATTCCATGGGAGGACGGTGTATGACATTGCATGGTAAGATTGTTCTAGATTGCCTAAAAATAACCTCTGTACTGGTGCAGCTAAATAGGAATCACTTCTCTTCTGTGTTCATATTTGTATTCTGTACATGCAGAATTTGGTTACACACACAGAACTATTAGTGTGTCTTTACTAGTGGTTAACCAATATGGCATCATCGCTGGCTAGTTGTCTAAACAGTGTTACTACTTGTATTTAGCAGATGCTATTATCTCACAAGGCTGACAGTAGAATTAAGAATTTACACAGGGGGTTTTTGATCTATGCTGATAATCTGAAAATGGTTAAATATCGGTTAATAATTGACCGAAATGTTTATTAGTCAATAGCTTGTCTTTAACACCACCTGGTTTAAGACCTAAAAGTATGAAGCCTAATTAAACGTAAAGAAATCTTGTTTTCTGGTCTGGAGTCATTTTTTGGTATTACAGATTGTCAACATGTTTATTGTTAAGGTGTCGTCAGACTGGTGCTTTGGCCACAGCTTGTGGTGATGATGGTGTCCGTGTGTTTGAGGAAGATCTCACAGCTGACCCAGAGGAGCCCATCTTCATCATGTCTGCCCACGTGCCTAAAGCTCACAGTCAGGATGTCAACTGTGTGGCCTGGAACCCAAAGGAGGCGGGGCTTCTSGCGACCTGCAGCGATAACGGCGAGTTCGCTTTGTGGAAGTACAGCACTGACAGCTAAACTGCTAAATGAAGAAGCACTGAATGAATTTATACTTGCTGTGGCAGAACGGGGAACAACTGCTGTTTTTACTCTGACTGTAATATAAATCTACTTTTAGTTTATTGAATGTTTTCAGTGCTTTGGACAAATGAGTTAAACACATCATGTTAATGTTGCTGTCGAATTTGATGGGTCAGTGTAACATTTCAGAACTGCTGAGCCGTTTTAATGTTGCTTGTACTAAAAACTCAAAAAAACTGCAGTTTGTGCATCAGGACTGAACCGGTATCTTGAATTGTTGTAATTAAAATTTAGCTACTTCATGCTAAAACAGATCAAATCTCATTTTTTATAAACAAGTCAGGACATCAGCCGATGGCTTTGGAATGATTTTTGTGATCTTATCTCTAATAACTGAACCAACGGAAATGATTAAACTAGTCATATAAGGAACTAATAAATGTATAAACACAATAACAGCATTATACATGTATGGCCACAGCTCGAGTCGAAGTGAAAGTGAATTACAGGGAAATCTTTATTTAAATTATTTGGAGAAATGTAAATGTAGAGAATGAATTTGGTCATTTCCTAGGCGTCTAAAATTAAGACTCAAATCTGTCAAACCAGCAGCGAAAACACTAATATATTGCAAAATGGCAGAAAAAACAGGTCCTTTTGGAAATCCAGGCATCAGATAACTGTCCATGCTGTGTCTCATTTACATGGTGATTGAAAACAGCTCGAATAAGCAAACGTGTGGAGTTTTCTGATGCGTCCAGCAGTGTGTAATCACGGCTTTCTGCCCTTCTTTCTCAGGGATTGTCCTTCACCAGAAAATGCAATGAAGTTACTGGCAGTATCATCCTGGACACAAAAAAATTACACGAAATAAGACATTTTCAAAAGCATCATTTACATCTTAATTTGTGACAACTGTTACATTTCCATAGTACTGTGTTGATATATTTAACAACAATCACACCTGATATGTGATGACCTGCATAAAAGAATATTTTCCCGGTTAATTCCTAATTCATGGTTTCACTTACTATGTCTATTTTGCGAGGCTGTTGCCTGGAGTTACGAATGAAGGTTATCTTTCCGATTTTGAAGTCATAGTTTGGAATTCCACTGCATGAAAAAAAAAACAAAGATTCCAATGAAAGCACATGTTAAATTCTGTTCATGTAGCTGTCCTACAGGCGAGACCGAGTCGGGTACCGTTTGATGTCACTGGGATCAATAGGTGCTGGACTGGGTTCTATGCCTTTCTTTTTACCATCCAGACGATTCCCAGAGCCTGTGAACGCCTGCGGAGAGAAACAAGATGATCAATCGAAAAGGTCAGCAAGAACACATGCAAGATAACCACTATGAAGATTAACCACAATAACATTATAATAATGACATACTCTAAAGCCCATGTCCATCTCATAGTTACTGGGATCCGTCTCCTCCTCCTACACAAGCAACAGAAACATGTAAGGTATAACACTGAATTGCAGCACAATCAATTAAAATGCACTGCTGTTAACAGAACGTACTGCTGGTTCTTCAGGGTGCTGCATGTTTCTCTCCGGTTCTTTATAACCGAGAGGCGCATCAAAGTCCACCTGATATGAAAAACAGTGTAAAAAAAAAAAGGTGACATCACACTTGTAGCGGGCAGTGAAAATACTTCATAGTATGTCATAAGTAAATTGCAAATATGTAAATGGTGTATAAAACAAACATCCCTACATTCATATCACACTCAATGATGGACACTGCCTTGTCTGGTTTGGTCTCCATGACCCGTAGCTCATAGATCTGAAAGACAGGAACTGTTTGGCTTAGTTCATCAAAGAGATTTGAATACGAAACAATAAACAATACAATGTGTAATGCTGTAATACTCACCTTTTCATTATAGTTGATAGCAATCACATCTCCTGTGGTCAAACAGGCGAAATTCCTCAAAGCATTCTCTAATCTGTAATAAATGACAAAGAAAATAATAATCAATATACACATTCATATCTAGATTCATAATATTTCTTTATAAAGATGGGAGGCATTCCAGCTCACACAGCTTTGGGGTTTGTGATATCGAGGAAGTCTGGACTCTGTGGCTGAAATTTGGAGTATGTAGCCACCATGAGATTGACACTCTCTACCTGGACCAAACCTCCTTCCTCCAACAACAGGTTCTGCATCATCTGAGGCAAAATCAAACATGATCAACACAAATGTTTTAGAATCCTTAAAAGGATTCTAGCCAAAGAGAATTCTACCCTCAAAAATGATGTTTCCATCACTTACTCCCCTTCGTGTCATTCCAAAATGTATGATTTTTTTCCCTCTGTGGAACACCGAAGAAGATATATGAGACATGTCTGTGGTTTTGTGTCCAAACTGGTGCCACTGTCGTTTGGTTACCAATGTACTTTAGAATATCTTCTTTTGTGTTCCTCAGAAGTCATATAGCTTTGGAATGACGTGAGGGTGGGTAAATGTGTTTTGAACAAACTGTGCCTTAAACTAAGTGAATAGCAAGAATCCAAGGTTAGCAAAGCTAAATCCAATAGCAATGTTTGATGGTAATGTTTCATACCCAGTGGGGGAGATAACAAATGCCCTCATCTGCCACAAACTCCAGAACTCCACAGTGTGTCATTCTATCTGAATTCTTATTGGTGAGTTTGAAGAGCATTGGGTATGTGATGTTTAGTCTACCTGAAATAAGACCATGCATTAATTCAACACACAGGAATCTGTAATGAATGGACTTCATGTTTACTATCGAGCAACTGACTTACTGAGCTGGTCCAGAGCAGAAGGTGGCATAATAACTAAAAGAGACACATAATTAGGTTAATTAAACTAAAGCCAACAAAATGTACGAAACATATTTCATAGAGCTTCACTGGAGCTGATCAAATACACATCTTCACATGCATTAGACCATGACCTACTCTTTCCTCCTTTCTCCACATCTGAGCGGTCATTGGGCCCCGCCAGCATGGACACGGAGTAACAGCGGTACTGCGTGGAGAAGCGATTGTGGAAGACTCGGCCCACATGCGGCTCAAACATGTTAAAGGAGAACTGACAGAGGACCAGAACAGAAAACACTAAGAATCATGAGATTCTTAACATCAACACACAACTATCTATCTATTTATTTAAAACATTTAAAACTGCATTGTTCTTCTCCGGTATCTTTTGATTAAAATATCATATTTAAAGAACACATTTTAAATGTAAATCCACTAATAAGCCAATAATCCGAAATTTCTGACACAATGACAGTGCAGCTTCATCTTGCTTTTAGCTTAGCATTACACAGCCACAGTAATGTCTACTACAATAAAAGATATTCAATGCTAAAATTATAATGTAACAGTAGTTAGAAATCGATTACACACCATGGTAGCTGTTTATCTGCCTGCGCCACTGATGAAAATAATATTTATAAAACTCAACAACAACTATTGCTTTCCTTTCCGTGCTCCTGCAGGATGTGACGCAAAAACACAACAAACGCACACCACCTAAGACTGGCAGCATTCACAACCAATCACATCTCTCTTTTACGCTTGGCGTATAGGCCTGAGAGCAACATGCGTTTTAAATAGCAAACACCAATTATTCAATATTATTATTGTTTGTGACGTAAATGTATGCTATTTATGCAGAAAAAATCAATATTTAAATCCCCTTATTTTATACGAAGTACATTTTACCAGGCGTCCAGCGATGTATCCTATTGGACGAGATTAAGGGTTGCCTCTTGTCAAACGCTATTGGTCAATATAACCATCTGTCACGTTAAGTCATTATTCTATTGGTTATTTGTACAAGGGCGATTTGGCGCCAGTGGTCAAACGCGGAATCTGTGTTTAAAATAGCAAGTGCGCCGTTTAGCAGCGCAAGCAAACAGTCAGCTGATATTTTATATAGTTTGTGTTTTTTATATTTGTAAGTTTATAAGCTCATATTTTAACATGTTTGTTACGGATATTCGAAAGGAATTTTATGATGTCGTCGTTAATCAGGTAAGCAGTAATTGTTTTTGCCCGTGTGTGTGTGCTGGGCGCCTATTGAAGCTTCGATATATTGTTGTTTTTAATTTACTGGTATATAAAAGTGCTAGTAATATTTTCATTAAGTGCAAACGTTTTAAATATATGATATGAGGTATATGTTAACTTATAAATAGGTTTAATGTCGCACCTCTGACGCCGAATTTACTCTGTTTGCTTTATTAAACTTTATATTTTATAATTATGACTCACTTCTTTGACTTTTCATTTTTTAACATACAGAGGGTGGCTTTGCTGGTGTCCCCGGATATTGATGCTCTCTGTGCTTGCAAAGTTTTGCAGGTGTGTATTTGTTAACCGGTGTGTATTTGGGTAATGTGAAGCCCACATTCAGAAGATCATATGACAATCATGTCACCCAACAGTTCACGTTGTTTTGGTTTTTGTCCTCGTTTCTCTGTTTGTTTGATTCAGGCTCTGTTTCATTGTGATCACGTGCAGTACACGTTAATCCCTGTCATAGGATGGCAGGATCTGGGCACTGCGTTTCTGGAGCATAAAGAACAGGTACTTCAAAGTAATTCACAGCGCTTATGCGGTTGCTCTTAATAGCACGTATTAGAACCCACCTGGACAGCATTGTGAACATATAAATCAATCTTTAAACAGTTTGGATTTAAATCTGCACTGAATTTTTGTGTGTATTCTTTTGTCTAGTATCAGTATTTTGTTTTGATAAACTGTGGGGCCAATGTGGACCTGCTGGAGACCCTTCAGCCTGAGGAAGACACTGTTTTCTTCATCTGTGATACTCACAGACCTGTAGATGTGGTTAATGTGTACAATGACACTCAGGTCTGATATACATCAGCTCTTTATTAACACTGTTGTTACGTAAATGTAAACAAACTGGAATATTAATATATTGGGTATATTGAACATTATCAGATTAAGCTCCTGATAAAGCAAGACGATGATCTTGGAGTTCCATCTTATGATGACATCTTCCGAGATGATGATGATGAGGAAGAGGAAGGTGATGGAGATGATTCTGGAAATGAGAGTGATGGAAGCGCAGAGCCTTCTGGGAAACGGAGGCGTTATGATGAGGCATGTAAATCCTAACTGTCTCTCGCAAACGATGAGCCACTGGTTTTATATTTATTTCTATAATTCTTGTGTTGATTGATTGTTTCAGGGGGCTTTGGAGAGAAGAATCGAGCGCCAGCGTGCCAGGCGAGAATGGGAGGCCCGCAGGTTGTTAATGAACGAATCTCGTAATGCTCAACCCATCATACGATGAGGCCGGTTAAGACAGTAGTTTTCTTGTATGTAATTGGAAAGTGTCTTTATGTTTGCAGGAGAGAGATTCTGTTTGACTATGAGCAGTATGAGTTCCACGGAACATCAGTGAGTATAAGTGTCTGCGATCTGATTTATCTCATTATTTTTGTTCTGAAATGTGAATGAAAAGAGGAACGGTGATTTTGACCAAACCACTGCTGTATTAGATTTTAAATGTTGAAGCTGTGTGTTTTGCACCCTACAGGCTGCACTGGTGATGTTTGAGCTGGCCTGGGTCATGTCTAAAGACACCAAAGACATGCTGTGGTGAGACACATTTGTTTCTTAGTCACAGTAATGAGTGTGTGTTTTAAATGAAACACTAAACATTTTAATTCACAGGTGGAGTATTATTGGACTGACCGATCAGTGGGTTCATGACAAAATACCACAGTAAGAATCTCACATGCTTCAAACAATACAATAAAAATCACACTACCAGCATTGTGATTCACGTGTGTGTGTGTGTGTTTTAGTATGAAGTATGTGACAGACATCGCTACTCTTCAGCGGCATGTGTCCCGGCACAACCACAGAAATGAGGATGAGGAGAACTCGCTCTCCATCGACTGCATGAGGATCTCCTTTGAATATGAGTATCCCTATGTCGCTTTCACTGCGTTTGAGAATATGTGCATTTATTAGTGCACTGCAGACTTCTCGTTATTTACTTCATTGTGTGCCATTTTAATAACATTGTGTGAAACCTCATGTCTGATTCTCTGATCAATAGGCCATGACTGCCTCATTACATTGTTTGGAAATTTATCTGAATTACATGTGTCATTTTCAAAGGTTTTAAATTACACTGGAAATGGAAGTGCATTGCTTTGTAATATAGTATGCAGTGTGCTTTGATTAAATACCGCACCAATGACAAAAATCATCATTTCCTACCGTTTCGTGCAATCCAGTATACATACTGCGTAGTGCTATCTGTCAGTCAAAATAGTCAGTATTATCTAGTACACTGTTATGATCTGGTGTGTGTGTTGAGCATGTGTGGTGACCCTTGACCCCCTCCGTCAGTCTGAGGTTGGTGTTGTATCAACACTGGACTCTGTACGAAAGCATCTGTAACTCTTGCTACACCTCATGCAACTTTAAACTCTGGTCCATCAATGGACAAAAGAAGCTCCAGGAGTTTCTGGCAGACATGGGGTAAGTGGGCGTGGCTTGTTCTTTGCTC
>JAZGTI010015491.1:0-13377 GCA_036877585.1 Botia kubotai
TTTATAAGGCAAGAAATCCCACTTATTAAACCTGACAGGGCACACCTGTGAAGTGAAAACCATTTCAGGTGACTACCTCTTGAATCTCATCAAGAGAATGCCAAGAGTGTGCAAAGCAGTAATCAAAGCAAAAGGTGGCTACTTTGAAGAACCTAGAATATGACATATTTTCAGTTGTTTCAGACTTTTTTGTTATGTATATAATTCCACATGTGTTAATTCATAGTTTTGATGCCTTCAGTGTGAATCTACAGTTTTCATAGTCATGAAAATAAAGAAAACTCTTTGAATGAGAAAGTGTGTCCAAACTTTTGGTCTGTACTGTATATGCCTGATGTGCCAATGTGAAAAAGTGTTCAGACACGCTAGAAAAACTCATTGCTACGAAAGCTTTATCTCTGTATCTATTCATTTAGTATTTGGAATACACTAGCTCATTCACATGAGTTTAGAAGTTTCATCCTTACAAATGGAAATACCTCACTCACACTCACTCGCTGAATTACTATATGAAAATTTCAGTGAACAGAGAATAGTAGATTCTCATTATTTTCGTTGCTGAAAAGGCGGTTATCTTTCAAGATGCCTCACAGTTATACTTGACATTTATGTACTACTAATTTATCCACCACCCACAGCAGTAGTGATGAGCTTCAGATTTCCACTTCACAGTGTGGCCCTCTCCACTGTAGCTGAACTGAGATGCAAGAGCGGCAGTACACAGATGGGTAGCGGTGACTCCGTGTGTTGGATGAACACTTAAGTGTTTACCTTCCCAGATTGCTCCATCTCTGTTTATACCTTCTTTTGTTTCAGTTCAGTTGTCCCATTGTTTGTGCCTTTGTTTCGTCCCAACATGCTCATACATCTGTTGAGCAAATACACACCACCAAAAGCAACTTACACCAGGAGAAAGATATTGCGACTTCTCACACCATCAAAGCCTCTGAAGACAAATAAACTAGAATAATTCACTGCTGAGAATAAATTATTCTCATAAACCCCAGACTTTCCATAATTCAAAGTCTGACAATATCCAGTAGATTTTTAATAACAGGATTTAAGCCCTGCTGGGAAGTGTTCTGCGTCAGTTTAAGTGCAGGTAGGCATACAGTGTAAACACAAAGAAGGTAATGGCAAGTAAATGGCACTGCATGGAGATTGTGTTAGAAAGTTCTGATGTTTGCTCTTAGATAATCCTTGTCTGCATAATTACCTGAGTTTAAGGACTACTTATGTTTTCTCAGTTTATTGGAATGAATGACTTGTAAGTTTCAGGTCTAGTCAAGTTCAAAGTCCAGGAGTCCATAGATTCATTACATTGTAACCGAAAGTCTAAAGGATCTGGGTTTATGCAAAATTAAGAAATGTGTATGGTTGAAAAATTCAAGAAGGGCTTTACTGCATATAATCCATGCAGCCTTTGGTAGGACCCTGCTCAAGACAAGTCTAGCTTGAGTTGCATGTATCGCAGCCAGCACCAGATTGCCCTTAAACACCTCTCTATTCAATTTAAATATTTTAGCATTACCTAGTTGCAGCAGGAATCAAGATTCCATGCAAAGTGCCAACAATTTGATGTGTAATGCTGTCAAGGGTGACATGGGTAGTTCACCCTTTGTTAGGTCTAATTCCAGTTAATGCACTGGAACTTTCTGTAGAGAAAATGGTTTGAGGTGACCCAGCTGGAGATCATTAGAGGATGAAATTGTCCCGCCTAGCCTCCTTAACTACCCATCTATCTCAACCATAGCACCTTTGATAAGTAAACAGAATAAGAATATGCTACAACTCTGTTGACATGTCCAGTGTGAAGGCAATGGTCTATGTATAGTGTACCACATAAGATACAATGCCAATGAGAAGGTCTCCTGGGAAACTGAAGGTATTTCTTCTGTACCTTCAGTTGAACCGGTGGAGCAGTGGGAACTCCTGCAGTGGGAATGAGCTCATCGCGTGGGTTCTTCCAGCTTTATGACAAACCATAATTGGATCCACTGCATAAACAAGGGCTAAAAGGTTCTGGTGCACAAGAGATTGATAGGCTGACAAATGCAGGATAAACTGTTGGCCTATCAACCAAGCCTTGACCCCAAAGCACATACTAGGACCTCTCATACCTCTCTAAAGGTCTTATTACTAATTTCTGCAACAGAGACTGAAAACCAGGGGTTAAGTCTCAGGTCTCCTGTTTTTTTTCTTTCTTTTTTTCAGCTGGCAGCCAAGTTCTGGAATCTGGTTTGCTTGGCTACATACGTTTTGTCATGTCCTGTCCTGGAGTGTGCTAAAGCCATTATTTTTTAGTTTTTTTTAGTTTTTTTTGTGGCTTTTGGGTAGTTACAGCCTTATTAACACACAAGTACTCAAGTACAATTTCACTTTGCTATTTTGTGTTCAGTTAAAAATCCTTGATCTCTTTTGGCACCACAGTTCACATCAAATGGCCAAACAATCACTATCCACTTAGTAAATAAGCGCATTTCTGTTTGGATGGATGATTAACAAACAGGAACCTGTTTGTTTGCCTACATGTGCTATTCAAGCTTTTAGAACTGTTTTACAATTTCGTAGAACCCTTCCTGTGGGGTTGCAGCAGTTTATATTCTTCAATTCATCTCATTAACTGCTTTGCAGCATTTGGTTTTCTGGATCTCTTCCAGGTTGAGACCATTTCAAATTTTTGTGGGTCAGGTCTGGGGCACTTGCATGGCTATAGTGGATCATATAGAGCCTATGCAAAGGATAGGAGTTGTCATCGACTGTAACCGTAACCCAGGGAGTGATGTAATAATCCAGTAATAATCCTTTCTGAAAATCCAGTAAACTAAGCGCAGCCCAATCACGTCCGACAAGCCAACAAAGCATCAAAGGCCTTCATCTGCCATCACACATAGGCAACCATTGTAAAGTTGCAGACACCCAAAGATGGTCCGCTGTCTTTAGACAGGATCCAATTCCATAATTTGCTTTCTTTCCTTTAGTCTGTTCTTCTCAACAGAGGGACAGTGAGGCTGAAGAGCTGGGAAATCATAATGGATTTAGAGAGAAGTAGCCCATTGCGTGTTCACTCTATACTTGATGTTTTTCTCTGGGCTCACTGATGAAGCCTTCTTCACTTTAAACTGGAAGATGAGGACATGCTGCATCTGCACTGCCAATTTGCCTTCCTGTGTTATCCTGAGGTGTATCCGTAGAGACAATTATGTCTTCAGTAACCACACATTGATTTCTTAAAGGCTTGAGTAATGCCCTTTCAATAGTACATCAAGACCCATTTGTTCTATTTGTTGCATTCAGAACCAGATGGACATGATGTCTGTCTCAAATCCAGGACAGTGCCTTGCATAAAACAATGTCACAATTTGTACCAGTTTTTATGCAGTTTGTACAATTTATCAACTTTTAAAACTTTGTCAATGCAATCTCCTATGTATTTTGATTCTGGTTTGATTCTTAGTTTGATTATGGTTTATTTATACTAATGCACAATGCTGTGATGCTTCTTAAGCTAATGAAACAGGATGAAACCAGCACTAGCAGAATATGTCTGCTCTATTAATAACTCAGCTTCCTGGTGAGACTGAACTGTTTTTTCTGAAGCTGACTGTCTTCAAATCAGATATTGACTGCAATATTGATGGCGGGGGGCTGTAGCATTCAACCCAAGGCAAAGAGCAGCTATATCTTCTTAAGCTTAAGCCAAAGAATTAATTTCACCCTGCTGAGGCTTCACTTTAATTTTTTTCTGATAGTAAACCCTTGCACTATGCTTTGAATTAGGGCAAAAGAGAAATGGAAAGGAAAAAGAAAACCAACAGATTTCATATTATCATGCCCTGCTAACACCTAAACTACCTCCACTGTGCCCATCAGTAACTTTTTTTTTTCCATTTTAAAAGGGCAAGGATACATTACTGCCTACAGGCCCTCTTGAATATTAATGATGGCCAATGGTAGAGATATATCAATAGGTCAGGGGTTATCCGCCAGAAACGTAAGGATAAACATAACATGATTAAGAATGCACACTACGGTAGACTTGGTCAGTAAGTGGAGATAAATGTGTGTGGAGGTGAAGGATGAGAACAGTTATGAGAACAGTGTGGATGTGTAATGGAAGAATAACATGGAAAAATAGAATCCATTAGATATCAGGAAATGGAGTGATTATGTTTCATTGACCGCAATTTTAGTCATTTACTTCACATGTTCTGGTTTTCCGGCCCTGAAGCCTCAAGTTTAAGCCTTTTTAGATGTCTTGTAAGGACAGACATTTTGCACATTTAAATTGTTATCTGCAGCCTGATCTTTCAGGTTTTTATGAAAAAATTTAAAATCGTTTGTGCTCAATGTATCATTGGTAGTTATTCTGTTGTTAGCTTTCTTGCATTTTAAGTGGCTGATGAATCTTATTGAAAATATTTTTCCACAGAGCGACATGAAGCAAAAAAGTCCCAGAAAGACTGCACAATACTTTCTGTGAAAATGTCTACTGTGTCAGAGCTATCCTTAAGTTTGTTTATCCTTTGGTTTGTTTCTCATAGGTTGAAAATCAATTATCCCAGAACACAAAGAAAAAAGAAATCAATTAACCAATTCCTGTGCAGGGGTCCTAATTTAATGAGAGCAGGAGCCAATAGTCAATGGTTATTGAGGCTGCTAATAAGGTTCTTGAGAACAGACTGATGCATACAATGGCATTCACTTCCTGCATTGGTTTTGTGTTGTTTGTCTGATGTACATGTGACTTTCCAGCTTGTTCATGTGCTCAATTCAGTTCAATTAACATTTATTTGTGTAGCACTTTTCACAATACATATTCAAAGCTGTTTCACAGAAAATGCAAGTTGTACATTGTTGGACAAGAGTGTTATTATAAGTGATTATAGAATTGTACAGTTCTGGGATGGTACAGATTATGCAGTTGGCTAATATTGTATATGCGTTTAAGCAGAAGTAATGATCATTCCTAGTTCTCGCAGAGATCAGCATCATCTTTACACATTGTTGGGTCATCTGAAGTCAAATGCTGGGTCCATACTGGAGCTGGCGTGATCTGTAGCTCCCCTGCTTTATCCCATTGTAGAATTGGGAGGCAAATAGCGACTAATTAGCATAGCAGCCATTAATAACATTACTAGCACAAGAAAATCATAATTGGAATACAAGGTTATGAGATGCATCATATGATTGCTTGGCTTAAACGATTTTAGTCTTTAATCTAAAATTGAATTGTGAGAGAATGTCTGAGCCCTAAACAGTGTGTGAGAGGCTGTTCTAGAGTTTAGAAGCCAAATGTGAAAACACTATACCTTTAGTGGACTTTGTGATTCTAGGCACTACAAAAAGTACAGAATATTGTGATCTTAAGGAGCTCTTTGGCTTGTAGCATGATGGAACATCAGAAAATATACAGGCACTAACCCATTTAAGGCCTTGTAAGTAAGTAGTAGCATTGACTATATTAGCATATTAAGTATGTAATATGGAACTTGGTAGATAGCTAGTTTAGAGATGATAAAAGCAGTGTTATATGATTGTATTTCTGGGTCTGGTAAAGACTCTAGCTGCTGCATTATGGATTAACTGTAGCTTGTTTAGTGAAGATGTGGAACAACAAACTAGCAGTGCATTAAAATAGGCCTATTTCACAAGGTGATGTGTACAACCCAGAAGTAGGGAAACTTATTTTCTGGTCATTGTTTACCGTGAGTGCTACGGAGGATGAAGTCGTGTGTAACAAAAGACCATATTTATAATTTCATAACTTTTCCAACAAGACAAAAAAGCACAGAATTTGGGCCATACTGGTATGAAAGGATATGCCCATTACTATGGCCGTTATTTACAGTGTGATAATTTTTTATTAAGCTCACATACCTGCTTACTATTGTTATGAATATGCACCAATTGTCTTTTACAATCCCAAAGACAATTACTTTTGCAGTTACTGTCAATAATGTACATCTTAAATACATTTTGACACTATTAATAAGTTAAGCAATGAACATAACAGATGGTATTTCATAATTTTTATAAAAGTTTATATGGTTTAAAAATAAAAGTTTTTATGGTTTATTTTCCAGTTTCCAGTTTTGTATTGATATTATTATTATTATTACGTCTCTGTTTAACAATGTGTTTTCTGTACAGCTGATATGCAAAATGCAAAACTGTGAAAAATACTATAGAAATAAGCTTGAATTTAATGTGGTTATCAGAAAGCATGTGTCATTTTGAGATTTATAGAAAGAATTTCTGTTTTTTTCATCTTTTCACATCTCCTTGAAAACGATTAATACAATGGACAACATCTGCTATTGTTAATTTTGGTAAATAAACTAAATAAAGCTGTTTGCAGTCTATTATAATAATGAATGATTGTAGTGGCATGACAGGTCTCTCATAGGCCTATAGTCCAGCTAGGAGGTTATAAATGCATGCAACTACTTTTTCTGCTTCAGGAATGGACGCAATGTTTTTAAGGTGGAAAAAGGCTGTTTTTGTGAAAGTCTTTTTTGTCAAAAGACAAATTGCTGTCTAATATAATGAATATAAACAGTATTTGACTGTGTTGCTAAGGTGATATTACATCCTTCTATTTGAAAATTGTATTCTAGAAGCTTACATTTACAGTTTTTGGTTCAATAAGTAGAATCTTTTTTTATTAGAATTTAAGTACTGGTCATCCAAAATGGTAACAGTTAGACAGGTAAGATCTAAACCACTGTAATGCTTGCCCCTGAATACCAGTGTAATTTTGTAATATAGCTAAAAGAATGTAATGATCTATGATGTCTATGTTTTCATAGAGTTCCAGGCATTACCATTGCCACTGACATCATCTGTGGGTTCCCGGGAGAAACAGATGAGGACTTTGAACAGACAATGGAACTGGTGAGGCAGTACCACTTCCCCAGCCTCTTCATCAACCAGTTCTACCCGAGACCTGGAACTCCTGCTGCCAAGATGGAGCAGGTTCCAGCACAAGTGGTGAGTTGTTGTTAACACCTCAGAGTGTGACTCTGCATGTGCCCGTGTTTGGTGTGAAATTGTATGTAATGGCACTGATAAACTTCAATTTGAAGTTGTTGGGTTTTTTTGTTTCTTATGGTATGGTTGGTAAAGGCTCACAAATGGGAACTTGCAGAAAAACTTTGCACTGGTTGTTAAACATCTTGTTACTATCATTGTAACAATCCTGTGATTGGTCCGCCTACTTTGAGGTTTTACATCCCTTCTGATTAATACAGTAGCATTTGGCTGGAGAGGTCAGAGTGACAGAGAACATAGTGATTGGTTGTGGCACCTGAGGACCAAATACTGCACAGTTGAGTCAGGTTCAAATAAAAAGTAACAAAAAGATCTTAGCTACCTGCCCTGAGAGGATGAAAAGCAGGGCCTAAGTGGCCTAATATGTTGTGGCCTATAAGGCTAAGGTTTTAAACTATTAATTATATATTTATATATTAATGACTAGTAGTTAAACATCAGGGTTTTTTCTACAAAGTTTGGTTCCAGAAAACAACCAGTCTGTCAGCAGCAATGAGAAAGGAAAATGCTCCAAGAATGTCAAAATTCTGCAGTTAATATGTCTCTTTGCTTACTTGTTCTGTATTTTTTCCCCAATCTAAAGGTAAAGGACAAGTACCATCAAAGAGGCTAATACAATGTGCGCTTTTTGCCAGAATAGCAAACTAAATTTATAATCACTAATTTTTATCTCAGTATGCTGCTTCTATGTTTCTTTTCCCCCACTCTCTCTCTTTCTCTCCTCTCTCTCTCTCTCTCTCTCTCTTTCTCTCTTTCTCTCTCCTCTCTCTCTCTCTCTCTCTCGTTTAATAATGAAACACAGGCTTTAAACAGATATTTTATAATTAAGTTAAGATCAAGTGCTCCTGTATAACATTAATTAACATTGTCCCTTTTTGTTTTCTATATAATGTGGTATTAGCTGTATTACAGTATTAATTTGATGTAGGTATCGAGACAAGTGATTGGCAACTTGATTTTTTTTTAAATGGTTTAGAATGTGCAGTGTGCAGGATTTGTCCTAATAAAATGTGGACTCCCTTTTCATCATAGCATATGAGCCACTAGAAGTGTGTGGTGGTGTTTGTGTCTAAAGAAACAGTCCTCAGCCTATATTTAAATTTGTTGTTTTGGGGGTGCTTGGGATGTTTCTGGGAGGTGGCCAGTCCCCAGCCAATACCGAGGGGTAGGGGGTATATGCCTTTGTCATTGTACCACTCAAGAGAATGCATTTACAAACAGAAAATTCTGCGCAGTTCATTCTAAACACTTAAATATTGAAGTGTTTAAAATATTCATAACTCAAATATTTAGTGGCCCTGATTTAGGATGTGGTCTTGGATACCATAACCCCAACCCTAAACTTGAATTATCCCTAAAATTAGATAGACTTGATTCAGAAATCTTTGCTGCATTTCTGCTCTCTGAGCTGTGCTGACATATACCTTGAGTGAGGTGTTCAACAGCCACTTGGGTAACCTGTATAGACTGAGGAAAGAATAAATGAAGGAAGAATGTAAGGACAAAAGAAATGTATATATTTAAGAAATGTATATATTTTTTGTTTGTAGCTTTAGCTTTAGAATATATTTAACTGTAATATTAACCTGATGTTAATATTTAATTGTACAATTAACCTGATGTTTAACTGTAGCTTTCCTGTAGCTCAGTGGTTAGAGCATGGGGTTAACAACGCCAAGGTCATGGGTTCGAGCTTGGTGAACAATTTCACCGTTTGGAAAAATATAGTCTTAACATTACAAAATGTCAAATAAATAAAACCATGGTTATTTTCGTAATAGACATCGTAGTATAATATTATATTTGTTTATATATAGCATAGTTTATATATGTGCTTTGTTCAAAACTAAAAGTCATTGGAGTCGCGTTCTTCATCTGAGGAGAAGGTGAACTGTTCGTCGCTGTCCAAAACCATCTGAAGTGCTTTTTCACTCGTGTAGCGTGCCATCATTCAAACGTGCCAAAAAGTAAGTAAATTCTATGATGAAGCTTCGACGATTTATGCCAGCTTTTTGGGGGCGTGTACATGATTACCTGGCTCGCCTCAGATATTTTACATATGAACAGCGCGCTCAATGCGGGGTGGGATCACATTAGCAATAATGAGGTGATACAGGAGAACTTTCATACGGATTGCTTAAAAAGAGAATATTTGTTTTTGATTTGAATTGGTTTATGTAAAAGAACACATTTTAAGCTTTTTATACGTATATTTATTATGTCTGTGGGGCACATATTCACTGAGATTTAGGTTGTTTCATTTGTTGTATGTGTAAAAAAGATGACAGAGACAGCGAAGGCAGAGTGCATACCCTGTCTGTTTTCTCCTTTTTTAAAAGCACACGGTTTTATTGTTATTGTTAGTCTATACAAATAAAAATAGACCCTTTACAGATTCTAATTATGTATTGGTTGTATCTGTACGATCGAAAATGACAGAGCATTTTACATTCTTTTCCGCGATATCATAAAAAAACATGCCTCAAAACGCGCTGGCGCGTTTGTCGACCCCAGAGGGTTAAGAAGTAGATCTACATTAGTAAGTGTGTGACATTCACACTTTTGCAGGAGCAAAACCAACAGTCACAGTTCTAAACAGTGTAATATAGAACCTGTTTCTGGTCCAGTTTGTCCTGTAGGTTCTAGTTAAGCATCGCTCATTGCAGTGCTAGGGCCCATAGTCAAGCACTCTTACCTGTTAACCAATGGTTCTAGATGATGAGTAAATTCAAATCTTCCTGTCGATTACTCTTTATTATGTAATGCAGCTGTAGGAAGACGTCTACCAGATGTGATTGCCTTATGGAGTTTCTCAGCGATTGGACTCAACTATAATAAAATTAAACTGACTAATGAAGCTCAAACTGTTAGAAGAAGAGTGGATGTTGGGCTTTACACTCTGCTCTCTGCACTTTGACAGTTTAGCCTATTTCATCAGTTTTGTACCCACAAAACTCAGATTTTTGAGAGAAAACCAATGTAATTCAGTATCAGTTGTTTTTCTAAAAAATGTTGCTATGGCTGGAATGGCATATTCACAGATTCAAGGTGTGTTACAGTAAATGTGTTGTCCCCAGAATTCTTTCCAAAAGAAGGAGTACTTTTGCCACACTTGGATTTGTCTTGATGTCTAGTTATCAGAGTCTTCCTACTCTCACCCTTCAAGGTCCTCTTTCAAAGATCCTGCATTTTTCTTCTATGGAAGCTTCTTCATACATCATTCCTTTTGTTTATTCTCCCTCTGAGGTGATCACACACTTCCTTTGTATTGTAGATCAATTCGCAGTCTGAGGGGAGCTCCTCTTCCCAACCCACCACACATGAGCCCTGTTACAGGACTTTTCAGCAGTATGAAAATTCAGTTCCATGGACCACTGATTAGTGGTTACCAGAAAGATTCAAATTTGTTAAAATCTGTTAATTAAAAAGGGATATATTGATAATTATTTTTTTCTCCCTTATGATATTTTGCGCTGTTGAAAGAAAATTGATGCTTGCAATGATAGGATTGCTTAATTATATCTGCTCATTGTCCAAATAATTGAAAAAGTAATCAACTTGATAACTTGTGGGTCAAGTTTATTCACATTCTTATTAGGCAAAGATTTTGATTGATTTAAAATCAAGTTCTTCTACATATAGGCACACTTTTTTTTGGTTCATGTTTTAATTTATATATGCAATTCATGTAGATCTAATGATGTTATTATCAGAAATTGAATTTCTTTGATAAAGGGAGAATGTTTCTCGGTAAATTCCTTAACTTGTTTTGTATCTACCCTTCCTTTTCCTTGCTCTAGAATGAGAAGAATAGAGGAAAAGTACTATCCCTGACAGCCAGGTTTGAGGCTATGTATCTGGGGGAATATGCAAATTTCATGATTCTTTCTGGGGCCTTCGAGAGCCACCTGAAACAGCTGCTATAACCATGCAATAGCATCTACCAGGCCCGTCAAAGATGGTCAGCTCTGGTGGAAGTGCAACAGAGGTTGTACATTAATTCCAGATGTTTGTGACTGCCTGAGACCAAACAAATCTGGTTTGAACATGCCTCGGTCTATAGGGTGTGTGGCTGGGATGGTTCTGTGGGTTGGCTGGCTTTGACACTTTGGTTTCTCAGCACGTTTACCCTATCTCAGAGCAGTGGACCAACTGCCATGGCATGATAAATGGGTTGGTGAACGTAATGGATTGCCTTGTGTTATCACCATCTGATGGTCGGTCAGGCCGAGGAGCTCTGGCATGCAGGCGGAGCTGGAAAAACTGTGAGCTTCCACAACAACATAATTACTCACATGAGGGAAGGGTTAGCGGAGATAAATTGGAATGATCTCCTGGAATGTTGCTCTTACTAGCCGGACAGGTGTTTACTTTGACAGCATGTCTGCCTTGGCGGCACTGTCTTTAACCAGGGGAAATTAAGAAGGCATCCCAGAGTCAAAGTTAAGGGAGATTCAGATACAAAGCTTCTGCCATTGCTGAATAGGGATTAGTAAGGAATTCCCAGCTTATGTGATAACAAATTCATCATCAAGACAGGCAGGAATGGAGTGACCAGTACCAATTTGGAAAAATTTATTAAAAGAATATCTACACTGACTTCATTAAACATTTTTCCTATCGATTCTGAGCTAATATCTCTCAACAACAAAAGCAATTACATCTTTAATGTATTTAGCCATTTATGGACTATTTCTGCCACTTTCAAGATATGTAACCTGCAGTTCCTGCTATCTGTATTTTAAGGCTGCAATTTCTAAAAGTTTTGGACATCTCCTGTCAGACATATTAAGGTGGTTAAAAATGTAGGAGTGGCTTAAGCTATCTATGGCACTAAAGGTTAATGAGGGACAAGGTGATGTACATAAGATGACATCACCGCATTACCTGTGGTGGAGACAGTCAGAGAATAGTCAGAGAATAATAGAAGCAGATGCCTTTTTGTCTTGCAGTTAAGTCTATATTCAAAATAGAATATTAACGTACTCCTATACTGTGCAATATACAATGAATTCTGCCTAAAGATAAACATTATAAACAGCCGTATGCTACATTATCCCATTATCTTTATTATTGCAACTTTTAGTATTTACCACATTACATGCACATTAAATTCTGTGAGTGGCATTGAAAAAGGGGGAGATGCAAGGGAAAAAATTCATTAATTTGTTACTCCTGAACTGGAAGTTCAGGTCAGGTGCATTGCATTGTGGGAAACAATATTCCATTCAACATGGTCTGTTGCATATTTTTTGACAAATGCAGTAGGTCAGGTGGGTATTCCAAACATATAGAAAATTAGCATGCTGTGAACAGATAAAATTGTGTGGTAAATAGCTATTTTGAAGATAGCCTGAGACACTCTTTTTCTGTTGTTGCTGTTGTTTTTTTTGCCAGATGTTAGTGGCACCTCATCACAGTGCACGGTTGTGTCCATTATGTCATTGTATGTGTTCTTTTCATATGAGCAATGGAACAAGCAGATGGACAATATATGAGGCACAATCTTTTATCACTGTTGAGGTGACAGATGCATGTTCATGTAGGATTAATAAATAGTAACATGCTTCCATATTATCTACATATGCTTGAGATGTTTTCACGGCTGTGCAAAGCCAAAAAGTAAACAAGCATGTCCACCAGATTATCAACCTCTGATCTGTTAGTTGTGCTAGTTGACCAGGTCAGTTTTCACAGTTTGAATATTTACATTATCATGTATTGACAGACTGATACACAAGGATGTTAAACCCCAAAAATGGCCTGCAGAGTTTACATTATCTTTTGGAGAACCAATTAAGATGTCATCCTACTGAAAGATCTTCCTACAAAAGTTTTCAAAGTCATTGACTTTGGCTGTAAAATCCAATGTTCCTGAGCCAATGCAAGGTCACCAGCGAGAAGGAAAATGAGGTGCAGAGGTGTATGAAAATGGATTTATTTCCTAATGTACATCATCACTAGATATGATTGGGTCATTTAGACCTGTTTGAACCCAGTGTAAAGTCATCCAGAACTCTGCAATGACCTTTGACCGTCTTGCCTTTGGACATCATCTGGAGGGCTGAGTTATGACTTTGAAGGAAAAAAGTGGTTATTTGGCTTATCAAGATTATTTTTCACCTTACCTTGCTGCTTTGGGGCTGGTGCAATCTCAGGACCCTGGCCCTAATAGGCTACAATATTGAGTCTCTGAAGGTCAGACTGAGGTTCATCTTTTTTGATCAAATTTCAGTTACTTATTTTTCCCTGAATGAAGATGTGTGATTTGAGGAAGGCTAAGCGTATTCTCTTAAGGCCACTAGCTTGGTTATCGCAGACCTG
>JAZGTI010015492.1:0-13377 GCA_036877585.1 Botia kubotai
ACATTTAAATCTCAATGCTGCTCAGATGTGTTGCACAGAGATACGCAGTTTCAACACTTCACTTCAGCTGTACTTACATACTTTCCCAGCGCATTAAATGTAAACAAAGAATAACTATAAAATATTATTTTCAACTGCCACATATTATCACTTATTTGCATTATCATTTATTTCGCAATCGACGTTTTTAAATGCACGTTATAGTCGGTAAATGTCCCCAATGCACCACATTTAACATAGCGATGTTTTCAGTTTACGTACACCAAACGCCTATTAGAAGCTTTTATTACTTACCATTTATTATAACACATATACGAAGATGTCGCAAAAGTACGGATCGATTCGCTTTTTATTGTCCTGCGTGATTCGCTTTGCGCACCTCAAAGAATCTTCATCTAAACACTATACTTGCGTCGAGGCTTCAACACCGCATGTGGATTGAACCAATGTGTGGCATGGGGGGTGGTACGCGATGGAAATATCCTGGCGATATGAAACACACAGTAGAAGTTCCGTTAGGATGCAGGTGCTCAGATACATTGGGAATGAATTAATTGTTGTAAGTCAAAGATCATCAGCGTGTAGCCAAGGTCAAAACTTTTCACCAGTCTTTACTGCTGTTGTGCACAAGTAAAAACGTGTGATCGGTGATATCGAGACAGTTTAGATCATGTTCACGCTCCGTTACACCCGATGCTCTGTATCAATTTTTAATTAGTTTAATCCGAAATCAATTCTCTTTGCAGTTTAGTTTTTCTTCAGGTTTTCCCTGAGCGCCTGGTTCCTTGGAGAACTGCACGTGGAAATGACAAAATATTAGTGGCCATTCGCAGAGATAATCTAGATAGGGAACCAATGAATACTGTAAACAGATGACTTGGGTATGAATTTAAGGCATCTGTTTTTTTTCAAATGACACCTTAAAATCGTGTAACAGATATGTACGATGTATGTGTCCTGGCGCTTTCACAGTAAACACTCCCACCACAATCACTTTTGTTCACTTTTTGTTGATCTATGTGCAAAAACATATATAAGAACTATAGGACATACAACCTATAGTACAACTTTTCTAACATGCAAAGCTTGACAAAATATGGTGCATATATGATATTTCTACAAAAATGTCCAGGCTGCAGATGTCAATATAAATCCAAGATGACATATAGGCCTGTGCAGGGTGACCGGGGTGGATCTGCCAATAATGTAATTCTAGAATGTAGTTTAGCAAATCATCTATCTTTTGTATCATTATATCTGTTGCCATAACAACACATTTGCTGTTGCTTACTGTTATCTCCTCTCAGTTAGCGTTATTCACAAGTTAGCTGGAGAAATTCCTAAACAGAAATGTGTTTTCAACAATGAGCTGAGAGAAGCCTACACGCTTCTTCACACAGCAGATGATAATGCAGGATATATTTTGTTATTGCTGTTAATGTTTATGTTGCAGTATATCAGCCACAGAGGTGAATTAGACCTTGTAGACAGATAATAGACACAATGCATAGTTTTTGTTTTTACAAAAGCACCTGAATATGTAGAAGTATATTTTATGATTTTGTTTTAAATATTATTTGATGAAATCCATCTTTACCTTAAGCCACTATAGGGAAGAAACGATAGACTTAATAAAGATACGACACTATATGCACCAACTGTACTGACAAGACAAATAAATAAAATAACAATTTTCCACACCCCCAAGGGATCCAAGTTTAAGACTTTAGATTATTAATTAAAATAATCTGGTCACCCTAGCACAACATAAACATTACTGAGAGTACACTGCAAATTTAATTAGTCATGACACAGTAAAATTCAACTATGCCATTTTTAAAGAAAGATTTTTCAAGGAGAAATTAAGCTGTTAAGCGGTTTAGAGTTCAATCTAACTCAGGAAAGTTGGCTTACTTTTATTATGTTAATACTTTTATTCAATATTGATAGCAGTTTTTGTTAGTTTTTTACAGCAAGTTGTTCTTTTCAGAAGTCCTTACTTCTGAATGTATACTAGCCCTGCAGGTGTCTTCTCCATATGAGATCCATATAGATTCTAATGCTATGGTGTTAAAACACCATCATTGCAGAGACGATATGGTCTCCAGCAATCAAAATTAGATTACAAGTCAGCCTGTATTGGCCATTTTAATATTTTACACTGTAAAAAGATAAAGTGTGCAGCTGTCACCCGATAGCTATGTTTACAAGTTGAACTTTATTGTCATCTGTTTAAATCTAAAATGGTTCTTTAGGGTATCGACTGCACATTAACTCTTTACAGTCTATTTCAAAATATTAACGTTGTTTATGGTTGGAAATGTATCACAAGTCACATGTAAATAAATTCAAAGATGATGAGGCACTGAACCATTAATTCTTCCTACACAATAAAGACAAGCATCACCAATTTTACTTTATGGCTTTAAGAATCAGTAGAAATAATTTACAGTGTCTTAACTTCACTAGCTGCATTGACATTGAAAATGGAGGCTGAGATGAATGCGTCTCATTTTGGGGAAGCATTGCTAAAATCTCTGTGCAGAAGTGAAATACAATTCCCAAAATTAAAGCCATGGGACCATTGACCATGTGCAGCTATTTTTGGAGTAAGGTAATGGTAGAGTTGAGAGTTTTCTTGCAATACTTTTTGTTTGGGCTTTTTGTGGGCATAGTGAATTAATTTAAACAGTGAATTAAGTTTTTTTATTCAATTAAGTTTTCCTTAAAATATTAATTCAGGCAGGTAAGAAATTGGGCCCGGTGGTCAGCAAAGAAATGCATAATGACTATTAGTCTGACAAATATGGTAAAAGGGAAGGAGAATGTTTTAAAAAATGACACAAGAGAGGAAAAACAAGAAAGGTTTGTTAATTGAAAGAGCAGAGGCAAAAATTGTATGGTGAGGGGGAGAAAACAGTAAACCTGACTAAAGGGATTAAGGAAAATAACATTAGGGCTGTGAGGAAGGTGTATAATAAATTCAAATTCAGCAGATAGCAAATCTGTGTAGACTAATACAGCAGAACCGCTGTAATCTCAGCATGTAACCTTAACGGACAGGAAATCACCTGAAGCACCGCTCTCTACCACTCATCCCTCTTTCCCTCTCTCTTTCTCTCTCTCTCTCTCTCTCTTTGCTTTTTGCTGAGTGGGATACAGAGAATAGGAGAATGTGTGTTCGTGAGAAAGAGATAGAGAGGGACATGGGGAAGTGTAGATATGAGACTGGCAGGAAATCGCTTTAAGATGTGAAACACTGGATCCTGAGCTGCATGTCTCTCTTGCCCTTAGGAAACGTTCAATTCATAGAAGTCCTGTGTTCCTGAAGACCGTTTCTATTATTCAGATAATTTATAGCCGTTGAGGTAATAATGCTGAAGAATTGGTCACTAAGGCAACATTTGTGTTTTGCATCTGTCTGCCATTTTTCTTAGCATCCATCCTGCAGTTTCTGCCATTTTTGTCGATTTTATGTGATTAATTCTTTACATTTACATTTAGTCATTTAGCTGACGCTTTTATCCAAAGCGACTTACAAATGAGGACAAGGAAGCAACTTCAATCACAATAAGAGGCAACAATGAATAAGTGCTATAGACAGGTCTCAGGTATTTCAACACAGTATGAGAAGGATATTTTTTTATAGATATTTTTATATATTTTTTAAGAAGTAGAAGTAGGGGTGTGTTAGTAAATTAGTCAAGGTATTTCCCTACCAAGTCTTTAGGTAGGGAAGGGTACTGACACTGAATTAGGAGCAGTTGAATTTCGATAAAGAATAGCTGTCTGCTTCTAAACAGAATGAGAAACCAGAAACAAAAATGTCAGTGATGCCAGACATGTTTGTTATGTCTTATATGAAGATATAGAAGCCATAGCATTTGGTCACTGCCTCTTTAATTACACCCACAGTATTTTGAGTCTTCATTCACATTCCTCCATGAGGCAGGTAAAGTGAAGGTTGTTCTGATCACACAGAGTTCTCTGTTTCCTTCAGAAACAGCTCTTCATATAGCCCATAATACAACAGTACACAGTTTTTTAAAGCTGAGGCCTGTGCACCTGTATTTGACATACTGTCTGTCACCTATATATTAGAATGATTCATGTATGATATATACTTAGAACACAGTGGAGAGGGGGTGACACACATTTCTCATATAAATGTATGTGTGTTTGAGGGAGACAGATGGTGCTTTCGTGCAAGGCCATACCAACAACCCCTGCTGAAGGGAAGAAAAAGTGAGTGCCTTCTTTGGATGTCCCGGTCAGGTGTGAAATAGGTGCCTTTCTCAGGCTTATGAGAAAGTGATTCATTTTTCTGTATTCCTAGTGTTCATTGGATAAAGCTGGACAGAAAAGAAGACAAGACATCAATCTAGAAGCAACCATCCGTTGCAGAAATCATTGAAGGACTAGCTGGAGCTTCTAGCTCCTTGTGAATCTGGTAATCACAGTCGTACTGATATTCACTATAACAGCAAATGTGAGTGTGATATTGCTTTTATACAACAGTTCTCTATAGTTTGTATATAAAAAGCTATTGCCTAGCCTATTGTTCATAATCATGTGGGTTTGACCTACATTTTTAAACCTTCTAAAACCATATGAATCTGAGAAAAACAGCATCCTTTATTCAAGCTATTGCTATTTAGCTATTAAGCTATTGATGTGTGGAGGATTTTAATAGTTCAGTATATTACTTTTGCCTTAAGGGATGATAATCCTCTGACAAACCTCAATATATGAATCTAGTCACTAAAAGCACCTATTGTCCAAGTTCTGACATAAATGTGCAAAACACTAAATGGATTCCGTTCAGTTAATTTACTGTAACATCAAATCAATTAAGTATGGATTGTATTTAGTGCACCAAAAAGATGTAATCTTGTTTTATGAGGGCTTCATGTCAGCGCGACTGAAACATTTCAAACAGTGCAACTGTTCCTGCCGTGGCATCTCTGTTATTAAAATGAATTTGACAAGCATTGTCAACATCAAAAAGAAGGCAACATATGCTATGCTCTTTTTTAGTAAACAAACACTTATTCATGCATGACTAGTTGGCCTGATATCATCCATCATGCCACAATGACAAAAGTCAAATTAATTGCTCATGCGACATTTTCATTTCTCCCCACACATTAAAAAAATCTAAATGTCACATGACTCATTTATCAGTGCTGATAGAGTGTAAAGTTTTGGATTAAGTTATAGACAAAGATTAAGACAAATTTTTATTGTTTCTTTATTTTTGCTTTAGTTATTTATTAAATGCTGATTGAAATTAGAGATTTTAATTGATATACATAATTTAACATTAATTTAGTTAAAAATGCTAAAAGCCCTTCTAGGTGCCCTCATTATTTTGTTGCTCTCTTCCACTCACTTTTAACCATCACAACATCTGCTACAATTCCTGTGTTGCACTGCAAGAGACTCGTGCCAAATGATTGCCAGAACAGCTTCATTAAAAATGTATCTTCCCGTATGCGTCTCCCCTTTAGACTGACATTGGACTAAGTGGCAGATTAGGGGTCAGATTCACACAAGCAGGCTCTAACCAGCTTAACACCTTACTAATTGAGTTGACTGCTGCATACTGTTTACCTGCTCCAGGTCTGCCCAGCATAGTTAATCCTCACACTAAACATTTTGAAGCCAGCTCCCCAACACATTGACCTACTTGTTCATTGGCAGCTCACACCAATCACAGCAAACAACAAGGCCCAACAAAGACCCTTAAAAACGGCTTTATGACTCTGTCTCTGTTGTTATACACAATATGCCAGTAAAACAAAACTGAACCGCATTAGACTGAAGACAGGCCCTTCTGGAACTGAATGCAAGTGAAATAATATTTATTCATCTTTAATATTTAACTGGGGAAGAATATTGCCTGCATTTTCAGAATGCAGTAGACTAGGCTTGTATAGATTTTGCTTGTCCAACTATCAGGTTTTCTTTTTAATATTCTACTTCAACAGAACAAAACGTAATCAGTCTCTTCAGTGCAGGAAGGTGAGCATGAATTTACATTAAGTACGTGCTGGAGGTTGTTTTGTTTATAAATCTTATGTCTCTTGAGTATGACAGTACAAAAGCTTCTACTTGGGAACTGGTTTCATTCTGTGATGCATACACAGTATGGTTATGTCTTTGGTGACTTCGGATTACACACAACAAAATTAGTCACAATATTTTAATTAAAGCAGGCAGGCATTTGTCGCCATTTTGTACAAAAACACCATATTGTGAATACATTTCACACAAAGCATCTAAAAATATGTAAGCAGCGTCGAATTTTGAGCTATTATACTGCAAGTAGTCAATCCTCTTACAATTAAATGTAGAATAGCTTAAGTGGTTCTTTAATTTCCTCTATAGGTTATATTATAAAGGCAGAGTATGATCTGTTACAAACTAATTAGAGGTGAGACAAATCTAATGTGATTTCTCTGATAATTATTGCTTAAATGACTGGTGATAATTGAAAGTTAATGAGTCATTAAAGGACTTTTCCCAGGTGTTCTTTAGGCCTCTGTGTGGACAGGCTCGGGGCAATGTCCTCTAAAGTTTGAAAAATTGGAATAGTTCTTCCCCAAGGTCATGTAGCTAGTAGATTCAAGCTGAGCCATCAATCCTACGGTGCTTAATGAATAAATAAGCATAGGTAAGGACAATGTCATTTCAGAGCTTCACATTTACATTTTAACTTCTGTTTTGGACGTGCCTGTTTTAATATGTAGAATATTTTAACATAACACACACTGGTGTGCTCTGAACAAAGTCCCTCTTTATTAGGGTTGAAAAATGTCAAATAGAAGACTCACGTTTTACATTCTAACTACTGTAAAAATGAATATTTAAACATATCAAAAAACATAAAATATTAATTAACTACAACTGAGGGTGCCAGCTCATCTGAGAGAGAGAGAGAGAGATACAGTTTGAACCAGTGGAATACATAATACTAAGAAGTCAAGAAAGTGATGGTGTTGAGTTCTGTGTAATTGGTTTAGATTGTGGTGGTTGATTTTCAACTGTGTGAACTTTGACCTTACTGAGGGATTTCCCTCCAAAACAGCAGTTGCTTACTGCTTGTAAAAATGCAAAACAACTATATGCTATAACGTAAATAAGGGTCAGACAATACTCAAAATATAAGGTGCTTATTGTTCGCTGGAGCCATGAATGTTATTTAATCAAACTGCAAAGGAGAAAGTTGTTATATGCAGAGGCAGGTGGTTTTGAAAATGATGCTCCTCTTGGCCTCAGAACAGCTGGAAGTATCTGTCAGATAGCTCTCTCTCTCTCTCTCTTACACACAAGCACACAGGTGTATACGCACACCCACTCCAAGCTCTTTTCTCAATATGACAACATGCTGCAACACCTCCTTGACGGAGATGAGAGTATGTTGGAGTTTACCGCAGCTGTACACAGCCCTCTTCACAGCCAAATCTCTGTGCATGTGTCATCTCACGCTATTGTATTGTCAGTTTCTGTGAGTCATGTGACATTATTATGGTAAAAATTTACCTGAGCTGATGAGTATCCCCTCATCCTTTCTTCTTCTCCATTCCTGCTCTCACTGTCCAGAGCATCAGAGACTAGCAACTGCTACTCTAATCAGAAACTCTGAAAGCAGATGAAGCTGACACCTCGTGGATGACATATTTTGATAATGATAAATGTTTTTAAATGAAGAACTAATTACACATTTCATAACAGAAACATGCTGTACACATAAACACATCTGAAAAGGCAATGTGTATATATGACAATGTGTATAATGTAAAAATTGACATATGTTATGTTTTTTAAGCAATGCTAATAAGATATTCTAACTGGGTTTGTTCAAAGAATTGAATGCATCTGTTCTATTAACCACAGTGTTATAGAAACATAAGTTGCCTCTAAAATAGACTCTAATAGCTATTTGAATGGCTTATGTTTTATTTGTTTTATCATGCAATTTTGGTCAGTATTTTGCCTCTGAAAATAGTTAGATAACTATAGATAATTATAGATAATAGATAATTAGAAGTGTTAATAAAAGCTGCCATTCCTTGAGAAACTGTCAACATTCCTATGTGAGGCATTGGGCATCTCTACAAAGCTAATTAACCTGAGATGTTTTTATGAGATATTATATTTTTAATTACTGCACTGTTTAGTGCCTACTCTGCACATCTGGACTGTCTTTCCTTCAGTTAAATACTTTGTGGTTGAATTTGGGAACTAAAGGCTAATTAGCGCAGCTGAGCTTAGGGATTAATCAATTAAGCAAGTCTTATATACATATTCATAGATTGTGTTGGCAAGTTAATTGAGAATGAGTAAGCACTTGTAGACACCCTTGGTATGTGTTGCATATACCTGAAAATTATTTTGTTACTATAAGAATGATTCCACTAATGGGTGTTCACCTAAAACTTTCATCAACTCTGCATGTGTCTGCACTAAATAATGTTAAATTGTTACCCTTTATTTCAGCCACTTATAGTCAACTTTACATTAAAAATAAACTGCTTATTTATATCTCTGCTTTCTTAACCAGGGGCCCTCATAAACTTCCAAGGGGGCCTCAAGACTTAAAATTCCTGACTTTAAATTAATTACAGCTGCAATCCATAATTTTTGCCTCTTTACTGCCATCTCTGTTTGAAACATAAAATTACAGGGTACTTGTGGAGTGGTTTTCTTAACCTGATGACATTGCTGCCTTTAAATTTTAAGTTTAATTAATTTAACTTACTCACAATTCATTTCAACTTACTCTTTGTGATATTGACTGGTCTTGAGTTATAGTTGGAAAATTGCTTAACATATTTTTAAAAGTTATACCAGTCAGGATTTAAAATATTACATTAAAATGACTTGTATAGCCAAATTGATTAAACTTAAAGGCTCTTAAATATTTTACTGGGTAGAAATTGTGTGGGGGGGAGCCTTCTTATCTCAGTCTTTATTTTGTTTAAGGAACGGTCTTGCCCCTTCTTCATCTCTCTTTTCCTTCTTTAATATTTCCTGCTTCCTCTGTCCCCACTTCCCACATGATATTTTTGTTGTATTTTGATGCCTCTATAAATTGTTTTTTGCCCACATCTTGAATCACATTTTATTACCTTTCTTTCATCTCTAGCTTTGCGTGACGCACACAATCTCCTGTTGCAAGGTCACTAGAAAACAGAGAATTATTCTGATAAAAAAGTGTGAGTAACTAACATATGTGACGGGTGTGCAATTTGGGGGTCATTGGAAAACTCCTGTTGTAGTCAACACATACACTTATAGTTTCACTGTAGACATGAAAACCAAGAGAAAGATCATACATTTCTGTACAGACACTTGGCCCAACATTCTTTTCTGTCTTTCAACATTCTCATGAGACACCAAAACAATACATTATCATGAATATTAAATGAATTATGAATGTTATGCTTTCCATTATTATTTTCCTTCTAAGCACCAACATCCTTTCCAACCAAGATTAAATACTTTTGAAGAGTCCATTTTACAGCATGTCAATCATTCAAGCAATTAAGTGTCTGTCAGGTGTGATTGTTTCTCCACTCCTTAAGGGAGGGGTGGATGATACTTTTCATCCCTGTACGATGTGTGAATGCGGGAGATTGTTATAGGTACATTCAGAGACCTTTCATTTGATTACTTTATAGCACTGTTTCAAATAAAGAACTGTTTAGAGTTACATGCCCTGAACAATCTCTAGACTGGAGATGTATTGTCATAGAGAGAAGTGGCTAAAGTAAAGGGTCCCAATAACACACCAATAAGTGCAGATGTGACAATATTTAGAGAGCGCAACACAAAATATATTAGCCTCTCCATCAGCAATTCCTTCTTAGCTCATTAGACGGGTTTAATGTTTTACAATTTTTTATGCAGATTTATGTACTCTCACAGTGGATTGATGGAATCAGATACCTATAAATAAAACTGATCTCATTCTGATAAGCATAATGATGTATCTGAAGTTCAGTGAAGCATTCCTAATCCAACTTGTGGGCTGCATTTCATCTGCTTAATTGCTATGCTGGCATTAGTGGTGGGTTGACCTTTTCCAGGCTAACGTACATGTAAAAAGGTTTCATGTTCAGATTTTAGATGTGTAACTTTTTCATTCATTTCTCAAAATGATAATATCTTCTACCTAGTACAGCACATTTATATTGCTTTATAGAATACAAATATCTGTTAGGTGCATAGATGTTGTAATTGTGAGTATATATATTTAGGCGCAGAAGGTTATATGAGGAAAACAAAGCTGAAAAAGTTATTAAAAGCTGTTTTGATACACCAAATCCTGCATGTTTAACACATCAAATGTGTTTTAAAATGTTGTAAAATTTGATAAACACAATGGCATTTAGAAATTAGACACGTTATCTTCGCAACACCCTGGCCAATTAAAATCAAACCTGGTAATTGTCATTGTCTATGTGCCCTTACCTTAGCTGGTATCCTCTCAGCTTGAACGGTGTGATTCAAACCTCGCTCCTCACTGTACTAGCAGTACAGTGAAATACACTCAGAACACTGAACAACACAGACTGCTGCAGCATGAAGTGGACAATAACCTCTGCCTTTCTGAAGACTGTCAACACAGGACTGTAAAAAGCAGATGCTATGTTTTAATTAATCATATTTGCCCCGTGTGCAAACATTGTGTTTGAGCTGACAGCTTACATTAGGTTATGTTGCGTTGCACTAATATTAGACAGGAACGTTACAATTAACTTTTGTCCTTTAACAATTAACTTCTGTCTATTTGGTTTATTTTAATAGCAGGCTGCTTAATTAAGCCACTTATTAACTAAGGCGAGCTAAAATTCATTACAATGTTATTAAATTGAAATAATCTATCATTATTTTTAAAAATCATTTGTAATACTCTTCAGTAATTATCGATTAAAATCAATTAAAGTGGCAATCTGGTTATGCCCACGGAGTGCCTGGTACTGGCAAGTATATCTTTTCAATTTAATATTCATGATATAATTATTGATTTAATTATGTAAGCGTATTTAATTGGAACAGTTTTCTTCATACTTCTCATTTTAGTTCCATTACAGCTTAAATCCTGTGAGATTAAGAAACAATTACAAACATTTTTGGAAAATGGTTTTATAAGATACAATACTGTATTCCTTGAGGATCCAAGCATGATGGGATTTTGGCATTAATTTTTTTACCTGCTGTTCTCAGCAGTTTTAAACAAAAGCCAGCAATACAGAACCTAAATGGTTTTGATTTCTGTGCTGATGGTTTTGATATGATACATATACATGCAGATAGAAATCTATACATTACACCTTGATTCATTGCTAAAAATGAATGTTTTAAAAATCAAAACAAAAGGACATCAACAAAATCAGCAATTTAATAATGTAAGCATTTGCTGTTCTTGTGTTTTGAAAAGAGTTTAAAGATACAAGGGGAATATAGAATAATTCAAATTGAGAACCAATTCTGAAAAATCCTTTCTTAGTCAAAGCGATGAGCATTCTGGACACATTACTCTCTATAAATGATGTGATGTGTTGAACTGAATTTGGGTAAAATGACAAACATTAATACATAAATTGGCAAACTTACAAGCATGAAAACTAATCGTCACACTCTCATTTATTTCAGTGGAAGATAATGTACTTTCCTGTTCAAAGGCTGTAGCAGGAATGAATTCTGAACTACTCAGTAAAGTCCCAGTTAGCAACATCTGTTTGAGGGATGTGCAGATTGGTATGATTTCAACAATTAAAAAGCTATTCTGGAGAAAATACAATGACATTGAGGACATTGTAATACCAAGAAATTTGGCTCTATTTTTACAGCATTGAAATTAAACGGGATAAATCGAACAGGAAATTAAACAGGAGGTGGGGAAATTTAGCACCAAAACATGCACCATGTTATTATCATTTCTGAGAGAAGCCCAAGTATAAAAAATCCTATTTCAGTAAAGAATACAAATGAAATGCTTGATTTCTCATTTCCCTGTCTCCTGACTAGGACACTTACAAGCCGAGCAGAACATATTGTCTGCAAAATGTGATAATCACAATCACAGCAGTGTGAATGGAGCACTGTGACAAATGTTCCTTTTTTATACATAAAGAACATATAAATTATAAATCACACAAAGACCTTTGCTCTTGGTGTAGATGCTTTCAACAGAGCAGCCATCAAAATCATCTCTAGAGATTTTTTGCCTCCTTTAAGATATTCTTGCGATATATTTTCCATATTCAAATCAAGTTGAACTACCCCATGTTTTATTGCGGGAAGTCTACAGTAGCTGAAAAGTATATGGACAATATACGCATAGTTCAGTCTATTGCGGGTCAGAGACCACATGAGGATACTGAGTAATGGTTATGTATTCATTTGATGTGGTAATGTTTGTTTGTTTAATCTGGGATTTGGTACAGGCCTATGGTAACTGTTTTCATATAAAGACTCATTCAAAAAAGTTTTATAAAGAAATCCATATTTTCAGATTCATAGTTATTGATGGCAATTCACTAAATGTAACAGAATACTCTATATAAATTTTTTTATCTTGTTAAAAGACATATTGCCCTGAGGTTATTATGTAATATAAAAAAAGTTTAAAATACTGTACCCCCAATGAATTTATATGTACATACTGCCCTCTTTTGGTTGAACCTAAACTGTAAAACGTAACTGTTGGCGTCTAAAGGCTACAAAGGCATAGGGCAAGAACATTTGTATATTAAAATTTAAATTAAACTGAATTTATTTGTGAAAAGTGATGTAATAAAGAAAAAAATATAAAAAACATAAAATAAAAGTCTGTTCTATATACAAAATGTTTGTATTACAAATATTTGTTGTACATTATGATCTCTTCAGAATTTAAACATACAGATGAATAATTCCACATTATTTTTATAAATTCAAACATTTAACTATGGAACAACCCTAGAAACAGATACAAAGGGCATTTCTCCAGTGTGAATGCGCTTATGCACTTTTTGACTTGTGATATCTGTTCGAATCCCATTTACAGAAGCTGCAAAATGGTTTCTCTGCTAATTGAGGTGGTTCATTGATGGCTGAAGCAGTAGCGAGTTTTAGCGTGATAGTGTTTTCATGGTAACCAACGGAATTCTACAAAACTGTAGTGAAAACACCAAATTGTCATGTAATGCTATAAATAGTCTCTCTTCCCTGCAAAAGATAAAAATATATAGATTTAATTTCAAGGCAAAACTTAAACAAATGGAAAGCAGGTATCTATATTAATTTCAGAATCAGCAGCAGAAGGGATCCTCCTAAGATGGCGGTGCTGCCCCATCATGCAATGCAGCGGGACATAGGTTCTCA
>JAZGTI010015493.1:0-13376 GCA_036877585.1 Botia kubotai
CTTTCAATTAACCACAAAATACATGTTGTTTTAACCTAAATCAATTCCTCTGTAATGACGACCTCATATGTACCCTCATACCTCATATTTTTAACCACATTATTTTGCTATTTGTGTGAGTGGTTCTAGCCTCAAGCAGCTCTTACAATTACACCGGCATCTCAGCAGCACAGGTTTCTGAGCAGTGAGCTGGTTTTATTACGCTGCCAGCAGTCATGTTTATTATTGATAGAGGTGTATTGTGTCTGAAGTCATGGGGATAAGTCTATCACAGTACACAAACAGCAATTCTTCAAGAATTCTGCAAGACAGAATTAAAATAATTTGGCACAGCACTAATTTGTTTACTTTTCTGGATATTTTTTATAAACCTTTGCCTTTATATAAGAGGAAATGATGGGAGAATGGGAGAAGAGTAGGAATGAGATCAGAGAATGACTTGATATCAGGTCACCTGCACACATGGGCCACAAAGCAATATATCAGAGCATGTGTACATGTGTCTACTCTGCACTGGTAAAGAGAATGCACAGAACGACAAACGTGCAAATATGCATTCATTGTTGTTTGCCCACTCCACGATTGGTGGTGGATAACACAGTCCATCATGCCTGTGTTAAAAAAGGTTCACATTCAGAATCTATACAACAAAGAGCAAACAACCAATCAAAAGCCAGAGAAATGATGGCAGAATAATACAGCACAGGCCAGTTGTACAGACTGAATTCTAGTCTGTGGGTTTGATTTGCATACAGATACATTCTTAAACTGCCTTTATTAAACAAGATGGCTTTTATGAGTAAATTTGTCCCTTATGGATCACAGGAGCTGGAATCCAAAAACAGCTTGTGCTATAATCAGACGATCCTTGGCAAAAGAAACTTCAATGAAAAGCTTTAATCTCTACCTGCAGTTTTGCACAGCACTGATTTAGGCAGATCTGGTCATCATTAGGTGGGTCTAACCGTGCTCCACACAGATCAAATTTAAACAGGGCTGCAGGAGCAGCAGGGCTCTGAGCCAACCTGCCAACAGATCACACCTGACCTTGCTACCCATCTGTCTCACACTAGACACTAGACACTTGCCACAAACACACACACAGCTGACTACTACTAATGTTAAAAGAAGCAAGCTGTCATGAAAAATAAATAGATCTATTGTTTACAAGGGCCAACAGGCTGACATTAAACCTGCGTTGGCTGGCCTATCAGCACAGTACGCGGGTGAGTGATTGTAAATGACGTGACTGGCAGGACTCTCAATGAAATTTAACTCGCATAAGCTTCTCTGAAAAGCCATTCAACGTGTCTCAATGTCACACATTCTCTGCATCCACAGGTGACAAATGACCTGCTCCTAAAAACCTCTCTACTTCTGGAGAGCCACACCTACTGACCTACTGAAAGAGGATTTACAACAGCAAATCCACCCTCCTCACAGGCCAAAACATGCTAAAAATAAAATATGTCAATAAACTGCTAACAGATCAGGAAACTCTGCCAAAATCTGCTAGTTTATCCTTGATGTTACCGCAGAAAGACAGAGTTTCCTGGAACACAGTTTCAGTGATCATCGTTTTAGTAGAACATACACAATCCCAAAGATAAATAAGCTAAAGCATGATTCATTTTACATGCAGTTGTGTGCAAGTCATCAAATTTCAAAACAAGCTGTTGATCTTTACACTTGCGTTCCAAATCTTTTTTTATTTTTCATTGCACAATGTGCAACGCAATCTTCAGCCTGGGTTTTTTTAGTGCCCTGCCTGTAAAACAAAATACTCAGGGGACCCCCCACAAGCAGCGCTACATCCTATAGGTTTGCTTATCAAGGACACTTTGTTTCCTGTGACAGCACCCTCCACACATTCACCTAGCTGTGAAGACAGATTGCTGCAGACAGAGCCAAGAAAGCACAGACCCACCCAATGAAAATCCCCTATCCTACCATGACAACAGCAGAACGCCAAAGGCAAACCTGACTGCTTTACCGTATACACCTCTCTCTCTCTTTAAACATACATACTATCAGTTATCTTGTTACTGGGATATATATCAAACATTCTGTGCTTGTAATACTTTGTATAACAGTGGATTCGCTGATAGTAGCATATAGTCAGATGAGAGGCAACAGCTGCCAATAGTCATCTTGCACTAATTTGCTTCAAAGGTTTCATTCATTCAGTGACATGAAATGGAGAGTAAAGATATCCTTATATGCTAAGAATGTTGTAGGTATACTAACTTTGTCAGACAGGTGTGCCGCAAAAATCAAACAGAAGCCCCTTTGAGTGTGCAGCTGGTATTTGAAGTAGACCGAAACCTAATAGAACTGTGCTTCATACTCCAGGCCTGAAACACTAAATTAAAGTAATGCTGGCTCATCACTGGCACTCAACAAAAACCCCGGAATGCTTCGAATTCTACTTATGACAGTTAACAGCATTATCTGTCAAGACAATAAATCATAAAGCTGTTGAATTGACAAAAAAGCTTTTGACAGTAACATTGCAGTAATAATCATACCCTGTTCAGCAGGCCCATTCTGATACAGTGTGTCTCTATGGGGTTTGGGATGACTGCGTCAATTAGAGCACAGCTGGACATGTCTGAGATGGAGGGATGAAGCAGCCATTACAAGCTGCCTGCAGTTTCTACATCATTCTTTGTTTTATTTAAAGGCTGTAATACAGCTACAAAATTTCATTACATGGACAAAATGCAATGAAGCTGTACAATAGCAGCCTATGTGATATTAACGACCAGCTTCCTGATTCGTTTATCTTCTCATCACAGCTGAGTATTATCCAATATTTGTCCAACTGTTGTTTAAAATGTTGGAACAATTTGTGCATACGAAGTACAATATTATTTTATTGCATCCTCTTTTGAGATTGTTTATACACACACACACACGCACACACACACACGTATCTTCAAGTGTATACTGCCATGGTAAGTTCTCCAAGTTGAGAAATTCCACTACAATCATCAGTCACCTTTATCCTTTGTGTGCCTTGCTCTATGTAGACGTGACCCATTAAATAACCCTTACAATACCCACTATAATGCAAAGGGAGTAGTAGCAGGACTGTTTTATTGTGTGCTGAGTCTATGTTCAAAGGCACAATGAAAATACAGTTAGATTATTATCATATCAAACAAAGCAAAGTAAATTATGATCCCACCCTGTATTTGGGATCAGTCCTGCAACTTTTGAGTTAACAGCCAAGCTTAAGGCTCCCTCACTAAATCTGTTTTTTACAACGTGCAATTTGTTATTTTTCAGACAGGCTAAAGACACTTTAAAGTGAACACTTATATTGTTTTGACTTTGTAGTGTTTGCAAATGCAGCTCTATCCTAAACTGGGTCAGCCGCATGAGCTTCAGTTCTCCATTACTGTGTGAGGCAAACCGACGCCAAAGATGAGTATGAGGGAGCTAAACCCATCAAATATCTCTGACTACTGAAGCCAAAAAAATGTGCGAGACATAAGAGTGCAGTTTAGACGGCCATCTCTGGCATGTGCAGCAGGCCTGTGCATACCATAAACACTGTGTGATATATATCTGGCAGTTTTTACTTCATTGTCACATAAAACAGGTTTGCTTTCAAATTTCTGGGCTCTGAACAAAGCGTGAAACTTGATTTCTTAAAGCCTTGCAGATATTTACAGCCTATATGGTCAATTTACACAACACATAAATAATATTACAATAATTCAGAGTGTGTACACTGTGACATCATCTATCTAGATATAATCTAGAATGACATGTAATATTCTTCAACAGAAAGAATCAGATCAGATTGCATAATGGGAAATTGGAGCCACTGTGTAAACACAGGCCGGTTTTCAATAGAAAGTGGTATCAATTTAACTGCTGCGGATTCATTTAGTCCTAATCTTAAATCTCTTGATCCCTGTGTTGATATAATATTCAAGAACATCCTGTTTGGCAAGAGAGCAGAAAGAATGTAAAAATTCCTCAGTCTCAATACACAGAATGTGCTATTCATATTCACAGCCTTAGTCTTTTACTAAACAGTTGAGATGTTTAGCTTATACGTAACTTTTATACATTACATTGATATTGAACCCTGTTTGATTTCTGTGTAAACTGTTAAATGGCTTGTGTGCTGATAAAACAGCCAATGACAAGCTCCTTCACATGTCTGAAATCCAAGCAACAGCTGTATTTGATCCATACCACAACGCTGCATTGAATTACAAAGAATGCCAACTAAATTCAGAACTGAAGAGAGCTCTATACAAAGAGGCTATCATCTATAGTCAAACTCATCATTACCAACCTCATTTTCTGATCTTGTACTTTTAGCCATGTAGCAATTACAAATCAGAGAATCATTGTCAGTGTGTAGTATCATTAGCTAGTTAGTCAGATTCCAACTGAATTGAATCATAACCTTGAAGAACAGATCATTCATTGGATACTTTTCTCTGTTGTCATTAAATAAACTGCCTAAAATTAAACATGTCTTACATGAAGAATCAATTAGGTCCAATAAATTCATGCTGTATTAAAAACTAGAAAGATACATTTATAATTATATTATTTGTACGAGGCTAATTTGAATGATAAAGAAAAATGATTTATGGAAATCATGCTTTATATCAACCCACCCTTTCACAAAAAATAATGCCTTACTCTAGGGCTAAGCTATACTTGTATCATTACTATGAACCCATCAAAACCTGGTTGATCAGGTAATGTGTTTGATCAGTTGTCATTCGTATACTGGGTGAAAGGTTAAAAGGCTTGTCATAAACAGAAACTGAAAATTATTTGAAACCAGAATAAGAGTTTTAGCATAGGTGTTTAAATGCTCTTGGTCAGTCAGCTTATGTCTATATCTAACCAATAGAAGGTCAGAGATGCATTGTAAAGTGCTTTTACTACAACAACACAAACATTGGCCACAATTTCTTGTGTTCTTGTGACAATGAAAAGCAGATGGAGACAGACCACAAACACACACACGTCCACAAAGTGACCACGCTGTAATGTCTCGCCACGGTGTTCCCGTCGTTTAAGCACAGACTCAAAGCACATCGACTAAAGCAACTGTGTGACAAAACTGACAGTCAATAGCAACATAACCTGACCCAGACACCGGAAATGCGAAATGCGTCAAGGTGCATTTTAAAAGCCTTAAGCATTATTTGGGTCAACACCAAGACTCATATCGGCCAGTCTGCCCTTAACCTCAAATTCAAAGTCAACCACATAGCTGTTTCCTGGTGGTCATTTTTAACATTTAACCTAATTCCGTCACCAAACTGCTGATAAACTTAACACGGGGGACAATGAGGATGTGATTAATGCAAATTAAAACTGCTCTATTGAGGCAGCTCGTGCTGAATTCGATGGTCACACGACAGATGATTAACACGATTAGACGTCATATTTACACTTACAAATTTCTTTTGAATGATATTTCTCTTCGGTCTTTCCCTACTCATTTTGCTCTCCAGACTGAATTCATTAAAGGTCAGACGGCCACATCAATTCTGATATAATTAAAAATCCTTCCGTTGTTGCAGCACGTGATTATTTAAATCCCTGGTAGCAGTATGTCGAGGTAGGCAGAGAATGTTTGATCCCGGTCTGTCGGCGGAGCCTCTTCTTTTCACAGCTCAACACACGAAAGAGGTGAAAGAATCCCAGATCTATCGATCCATGGCGATTAGAAAGAGTATATGCAAAAACACAACGGCAACATATCCACCGAAACGCGCTGGAGTAACCAGTCTTCCATTAGAAAGCTAAAACGGCGTATTGTCAGTTCTCCCCGCACGACATTCTTGCAGCCAAAATAAAAGCCAACATTTGGCTTCTATTCTCGTAGGTTGTAGTGCGTCTTTTATTGTTACATTATGCGGGTGCAGACGAGTTGAACACACCAAACTGAAAAATCTGGAGTTGGGCTTTGGCTGCCGTTGTGCTCCCTCATATTGTGTGAACTCAACTGCACCGACGTTAAAGCGACCTAGCGGCGTCTTTCATAAGACGGTCCGTCCTATCACTCACGGCGAGCAAGTTCAGCGGTACATTTGAAAAGGCTGCCACGAATCATTTCACAAGTCTTTGTCTTCGTTACTTTTAATCGCTTTTCTAGGTCTGAATTATTAATTTACTTGTAAATTATGAAATACGTATAACTGTGCTTCCAATAGTTTGCTGTCCTGGTTGGCATTTTCAGCCAATAACTGTTGTGTATCAAAAATAAATGCTGTAAGAGTCCTTCAGAAATTAGGGTCATGATGTTTAACTGATATTATTATTAAGTATCGTTGAATTGTCTATATTATCAGTAAGTAAATAACATCAATGTCACAATTTTGTACCAATAATCGAAATAAAACATTTAAAATTAATAATCTCTTTTCTGTGTGTGTTATCCATGTTAAATGTGCAAAACGCAAAACATTAAATTTGGTACAGGTTGTATGCTAACGCACCTTATAAACAGGTTACATTTTTGTGTAATTCAGATAACAATGATAAGTTATGAAGATTGAACACAAATCTATTATAATTGACATAAACACCCATATGCTTAATGACTGGTTTCACAACATGCTAAATACATACAGTATGTTTAAACAATACCTGTTTTTTGAACCCCCATTCCAAAATACATTGCACTGTGCCAATGTTGGTAAAATCAAGGAGTCTTTGAGGATTATAGCAAACCCCACTCTGTGATAATCCGCAGATTATTTCTAAAAATAAACATCTGATAAACAATGCCAGCATATGAATGAAACTGACAGGGTATATGTTTTCACAATGAAGTGTGAAGTAGAGTTAATTAATAATTTGAATAAGACAACAAGAAACATTGCTGTACAAATCTTCTCAACAATGGGAATATTGTACAAGCAGAGCTTTTGATAGTTTTGCAATGACTTCTTTTTATGACTTCTTTTTATTTACATTTTTAAAAATGTGACTGGCTATTCCTGCGATTGTGCTGATAAAGATTTGCTGAAATCTGGTCCTTCTAGCAGGAAAATACACAAGAAATGTTATCATGCAGCCACAGCTTGAGGGTAGATAGGCCTCTTTAATTGGAACAGGGTTAAAAATAATCTCAAGAGGTATCGGGGGTACGTCACAGCACAAGTGCCCATTTCATTGCAGCAGAGACTTTTGGTCTGAGATGGTCAATAACAGAAAAAAACAAACTGAAACAACTTGATAATGATTTGGGGATATTAATACAGAGATCAATCATTGATTTCATTAGCCTAGGTGATGTTGTTTTTCTGTTGACATGTTCTTATCCATTGAGTATAAAAAGAGTAATGTGTATTTGTAGTACTCTTTATTTTGTTAAACCACATGTGTGTGTTAAGTCCTGCAAAATAGCTTGTCCTGAATTGTAAAAAACAGTGATTTCGGTGGACTATGAATGCTGTAATTCACTGATAATGGGCCACCCTGCTGGCAGGGGAATATTTCATCACTTTGAAACATGGCTGTCCCTAGGGCCAGAGTTAGAAATGTAGGCTAATTGTGAAGCACTGGACATTGAAGGGAAGTGCTTAGCAGAACCAGATATTTTGGTTGATAGCCAAACTCTCAAGGAAGTAGTTTTCAAAGACAGGACACAATTAAAGTTGTTCTGCAACCCCAGCTTCTAAGATTGTTCTGCTTTAATAGATTTATATGTTTACTCTGTCCAGAATATATATGTATTATTTACTTGTCAGGAATGTAACAAATGTACTAAAAACATTACAAAAATCAACAATGCAGTTTTAATGTATACGAACAAGAATACATTTTGCCAATATAAGGGCACTTATTCCCTACATTTTCTTAATATACAGTTCAAAGTTATATTAAACAGTATGTCCTGAGATAATGATCTGGTCATGTCTTTCATCAAACTTAAAGTCAATTTTGGGGCAATATAGGATGATGTTTTATTTGTGTGTGTGTGGTGGCAATAATGTAATGACATTTTTCATTTGGTGGGTTAAAAAAGGAGGTCTGATAGCAGTGTTATCCAAAGGCAATATATGCACACAGAATATTTTATTTACACCAAGACTTTAAGTATTTTATTTGTTGAATAAAATAGTATTACATAAATATAAATAAATATTTTATATTATTAAGTTTTAATAAATGCTGTCAAAGGAAAAGTTATAAAGTCTAAGGGAGGGCAAGCCCAAAATAAATTTGGCAAATTTATTTAAAAACACATCATAAATTGCTTCATTATAAGCAATTTTTTTAAATATGATTTAAAATCTCAGAAGACTGAAAAGGTCCTATGAGTAGAAATGAAATAGTCATTGTGGACATTTACTATAAAGAAAACCAATAGCAGATAAGCTCTGTGTGTTGACTGTAAATACACTGGACTTTATCATGTTAGAGTAATCCCGAAACACCTAACACTGAGTGATTTATGCCACAGCTGCCTATTAAGACACATTCTTCTAGTGTCCAGTAAACTGGAAATTGATCATATGATAATAGTATAAAATGCTTGCTTGTCAAAGTTTCAGTAAATACATAACAAATCAAACAGCTTGGTTGTTGATTGCTGAACCTCTGCACATGGATTAGAACAGATGGAGGCCACAAGGAAAGCTGGAACAGTGCTGTAGCCAATAATAACTATCAGCTAACTGTTCTGGAATCAATGCAATGCCTCTTATCACCGTCTAAGCATACAATTTAATATGTGGCCTTACAATTGTTCCTAAACACAGACATTTACAATTATGAAATTATTAAAAGGACCTGTGATAAGCTGTTCACGTAGAAAAGTTTGAAAGATGGACTTCAAAGGCGATTATGAGACAAAGTTTGTGGCCAAAATAAATTACACGTTTTATATAAACGACCAACCCGAAACAGATGGTTATTAAGCTATATGTCTATATGTACTTAATTTTGTAAAAAAAAAAAAAACAGGCGACATGATTAATTTAATTCCCGGGCTTCTAACGCCCCCTTATGGTTATTTGTGAGACTACGATACCCTTGACCTGCTATTAAACCGTAAACAAAAAAGGAAAAACAACTAGTTTGGGAAAACAGTTGCCGTCTCTGTCTCAGACAAGTAAGCGTTGCTATATTTACTGTATATGCTATATTTACATATTAATGATTTACAGAATACCACCTTTGATCTTAATCGGTGATGTGGTAGTAGTTTAACTATGTTTGGAAACATGTTCCACCAAACAAGTAAAACAGTAAGTAGAAAATCTTTTGGACAACTGGAAGCGAACAACTGTGGCGACGCGCGTGGCAAGAAAGAAAGGTTATTCATATTCAATAACACCTGCGTCATCGTCCAAAAACAATTCGTTTTGTTTTCTTATAAAGCATAACTTTTAAATAATTTACGTTAGTGCTTATAATTGTTTTGCAGATTATGGAGAAACCATGCATTTTGGCCACCACATTCGGAGGAACGGGGGGCATCAAAAAGCGTTTTGCACGTTGTATTGAGAAGCACTTCACTGTAATCCCATATGAGCAATTTGTTCTGAAGAAAGAAGACTTCGCTGACAAAATCCAGGCAATATTTGTGTGGGGTGTGGCTATTAAGGTTGACAGCAATCTGTTACAGTCCTTACCTAATCTAAAAGTGGTAGTTAACGGTGGGGTAGGACTGGACCATCTTGATATTCCTCTTATTAATAGTTTTGGAGTCAAAGTTACCAACACTCCTAATGTGGTGGATAATGCCACCGCAGACATCGGCATGGGTTTGATGTTAGCGTCTGCAAGAAAGATTGTTGATGGTGAGAGCTGCGGTTCCTTTCTAATACATATACTGTACACAATACAAAATGTTTAGCCTATACTTGTCAATTCTGTCATCATTCTGAAAAGTTTCCATTGTGATTGTATCTTTTTCTTTGCAGGACACATTTTTTCCAAGTTTCGTGAATCTGATAGTTCGCAAAAGGATTTGTTTGGCACTGACGTCACTGGAGCCACCCTTGGCATTATTGGCATGGGTAGAATTGGACACAAAGTGGCCAAGAGAGCTCAAGGGTTTGAAATGAAAATCCTTTACCACAACAGGAATCGAAGGTGAGTCTGCTGCACTTTGAGTCACTTGGTCACTATGCAATCTTTAATTCATTTATTAATACGTAAACTAATTATTTTTTTGCCTCTTGTACATAATGTGGGTTAGTTATTGCTTCTTTAAAATGCTGAGTGAACAGATATGAACTGAAGAGTGACATCCCTGAGTCGATTATATTAATAGTTGCTTTAGTATAGTTTATAAAAAGGACGCAATAAACTACATATAACATTTTTAGGGTTATGTTAGTGAAACAGGCAACACAAATGTTGTGTGTTTAAACCTGTGTTGGTTTGAACCTGTGTGTGTTTGGCTGAGTCATTAGCCATTTTCAAGAAACAACTAAAAACTCATCTTTTTCGTCTTCACTTCCTTTTTTACTAACTAATTTACTAACTAATTTACTAACACCGCCACTTCTACTTCTTACCTGTCTATATCTATACACTTATTCCCTGTTGCCTCTTATTGTAATTGAAGTTGCTTCCTTGTCCTCATTTGTAAGTCACTTTGGATAAAAGCGTCAGCTAAATGACTAAATGTAAATGTAAATCAACCCAGTTAATCTAACCCTAACCCTATGCCAACTCAAATTCTCTGTGTCAACTCAAGAGTCACTCAAATTCCATTTTTTCCAAAAATTTCCAGAGGTCATTTAGTATTTAATGAGGAAAAGAGAGTTCAACACCATACTTGTATTTTATTTAATTAATTTTATATACTTAAATGTAATTTCACAGTGTTTTTATATATTCAGGATGGAGAGTGAGGAACGAGCAGTTGGAGCCACATATTGTGAAAGCATGAAGGAGCTGCTACAGAAATCCGACTTTGTCATGGTGGTAGTTAATTTGTCTCCTCAGACACACAAGCTGATTGGTGCCAAAGAGCTTGCAATGATGAAACCCAGTGGCACCCTTATCAACATTAGCAGAGGTAACATGTGATGTGCTGTAACAATGCAATCCAGTTAAACAGATGCGGCCCTGTTTAAGGAATGGGAGAAATTAAGTTGTGGTTGGGATTTAGGCGGCTTTAAACATTTAACAGGACATATGTTTTGCTTTTCTGCTCATTGATTGAGAAAGATACAGGCTAATTCAACATTTTATTGTTGTTTCAAGTTATATTGTTTTTCAAGCCAGTATAAGAAAGCTTAATTACACCCTTTAACCATATGGAGCACATTTTTGACCAGTAACATATTACATACTTTCAGGTTTGGTAGTGGACCAAGATGCCTTAGTGGATGCTCTCCAAAAGAAAGTGATTCGAGCTGCAGCTTTAGATGTCACTTATCCTGAACCTCTGCCCAGGTTTGCTTCGTTTAGCATTCATTAAATAGCACTTGCTGAAGTTAATATGCATTACATAGGATTGTATAATTGCAATCCTGCCAGCATTAAGCACATTACTGTTGTAGCATTAATGATACTGTGTTTAATACAGGGACCATCCCCTGCTGTCCCTCCCAAATGTCATCGTCATGCCTCACCTAGGAACACACACTGTGGAAACGACTCAGGTCATGGTGGACCGGATGGTGACCAATGCTTTGGCTGCTCTAACTGGAGGCCAGATTCCTGATGAGGTTAAGGCATAGGGCCAGATCATAGAGCCATCTGTTCATCCTTGCGTTGTTAAACCATGAAAACTACTGATTAGACATTAAATTCATAGTTAAATTCATAAAACATGGTAGATTCTGTGAAAGTCTGTGTATGATTCACCTATTGCTTACCTGTACATGGTTACATTGTGACATGATTACATCCATATTGAATGTTGAGGGTGTGGTAAACTGACCAGTATAACACAAATTGATTTTCTTGCCTCCAGTAAAGAGGTCTCATAATTTCATTCATTTGAAAAATGTACTCATCTTAATGCTGTAAAAACAATGTTAAATAAACTTCACCGTTTAGGAAACAAAATGTGTTTTTACTGTGGTTTCATTTTGGCTTAGATTCCATCATGTGGTTTTACATTTTAATTATTTATTTGCTGGTGTATTTGTTTCTTATTTGCACCGCTATTTTAAAGTAACGGTTTCATAACTATGACAATATATTTCTTTACTAGAGCAAAACTTTAACTAATAAATACTACTAAAAAAGATAATTAAATATCGCAAGTGATGTCGGCATATTATACTGTTTTCCTTCGTTCTTTTGACAGAACATATGTCCTGCCTTTCCGCTTATTCAGTGATGCGTAACGCTATTTGGTCATGCAGGGCTAAACAAAACCCGAGTGGTTTGCGAAAAGTGGGCAGTGGACTGCTCATCGGAGAACATGAACCGGACACTTAGAAAGTCGCAGTTTCTGCGCTGCTGTTCTATTCTGGAGGTGAAAAGTAAAGTAAGTTTAGATGCACTTTTTAAATATTCTGATTATTGATCTTTTTGAACCCTCTGTACAGTATAACTTTGCCCGGACCATGCGTTATTACAATGTCCAAACATTTTCTTCGGTGTTTACGATATTAATTTTTAGCATTAATTATGTTACTTTAAAACATTAATTGATTATTCATTATTATTCAAAGTTCATTCACAGAATTCGTTTAATGCATGCTATACGTGTAGATCTCGTCGCTTTTGATTCAGCGTTATTATAGCAGCGGACGGGAAATACTATTGTAAACAAAGACCTACACAATATCCAGAAACGGCTCACTTCCAAAATAAGTCCATTGTTTAAACTGATTGAAGACATCCTCGAGTTACTTACTACCTCTGAGGCTCACTGTGATACAAACTTTAATGCATAAACAGTGTTAATAAATCATTTTGACAGATGTCCATTGAGTCGTGTGATAAGTATGTAGCTGTGTTCAATAGCTAAAATCGTTTCATTCAATTAAGTCCACGTGTTCCTGTCTCTACAGTATGGTGCGGAGTTTAGGAGGTTTTCTCTTGATCGTTCTGAACCTGGAAAGTATAACGATTTCCACAGACTTGTTGTGCGTTTGCATCACCTATGGCAAATGGATGTCCTTATTGGCTATGCGGATGTTCATGGAGAGCTGTTGCCCATCAATAATGATGAGAACTTCTGCAAAGCTGTGACCTCCACACAATGTTTACTGCGCATCTTTATTCAGCTACAAGGTACAGAAAGGCTTAAGGGGAACATTCGAATGTCTGTTCTAATCTATAATATCCTTAAAATACCCTCTTCTCCACCCCATTCCAAAGTCCTCTTGGCTCATGATATCAAAATCATACTGTTAATGTGTTTTCTATGTAACGTGGGATACACATTTTTTAACAAATAACAT
>JAZGTI010015494.1:0-13376 GCA_036877585.1 Botia kubotai
ACTGTTGCCTCTTATTGTAATTGAAGTTGCTTCCTTGTCCTCATTTGTAAGTCGCTTTGGATAAAAGCATCAGCTAAATGACTAAATGTAAATGAAGGTGGAAAGCAGGGTCGATAGTTGCCATGGTATTGATAAGCTCTGACGTTAACGGTTCTGCTGTCGGTACTGGAGAAATTAAAAAAATAAATTTCGTATTTATTATTGCTAAATAAACATTACCTAGCATATTTTACCTGACCAGCCTTTTGTAATTTGCGTTAATATTCGTTATTCGCCTGCACTGCCGTTATTTGCAATCTCACACACGAAATGTAGTCTGTTCTGCAGTACACAGAGCTTGCGCGCACACAACACGAGAGAGCTCACGCTTATGGAGTGACGATGCCGGAGAGAGCCAAACGATCCAATGTATGGTTACACTTCACCCGTGTGAACACGGACAATGCTCGTTGCAACAAGTGCAACAAGATTTTTGCTTGTAACGACGGAAACACAAGCAATTTATCAAAACATCTAGCCAAAGTGCATTATGTGCAGATAGAGAAATGCAAAGTTTTTGACTGCCTAGCTTCTACTTCATCATCCGCCTCCTCAGGTATGTATGCTATGTTAAAATAACGACATAAACATCACATAAGGTTTTGTTTGTGTAATAGATATTCGCTCAAACATTGGTGTTTGCTAAGCTATAGATAATTATTTTACATTTAAAAAACAAAGTTTTGTTATTTCTGTTCTCTATTTGTTTCAGTTGTTTAATTAAAAAACACAACAAAAAGTACAGATAAGAGTACCGTTAAAGTACCGAATCGATAAGTGGTATCGATAAAAGTAGTAATACCGTTAAAACCTTAACGATACCCATCCCTAGTTAAAATGGACTCCAGGTGTCCAGATTTAATGTCCAGACAGTCATTGATGACTGATCAAAGGTGTTGCTGAGCTAGATGGAAGTGGAGTCAGGCTCTTTAACTTACCATGTATATAATGTCATGCAAACATATAGAAAAGTTATTAGAAACACTAAAATGTACTATATGTACTAAACCGCTCCATCTCCTCCACGCCACCAGAGGGAACCCTCTCTAGAGTATTAGTATCATTCGGACTACATTTCCCATGAGCCCCGTACCTGGGGCTGATTATTTCCTGTTTGCTGCACCTGACTCCAATCAACCCAGCTATTTAAACCCCACCCTCTAACAGAGTCTTGTTTTACCCTGGCTAACATTTCAGACGTTTTCTACTGTTGCTTACCTGGTTTATATTTGGATTGTCTATCGTGTTTTTGATTATTTGCTGCCTGCCTTTTGACCCTACCTTGGATCATGTTTTTGATTGTTTGCTGCCTGCCCCGACCATTGCCTGTATTAACGTTACTGAGTTTGTCTAGTCCATATTGCTCTGTTTTTGAACCATTTCCTGTTTTGACCACTCTTTGAATAAAATGGATCCTTACGACTCTGAGTCGCCGTTACAGAAGACATCGCCACATAGCGATCCAGCAGCCATCCGACAGTTCTCCACTGAGCTGTCTGCTTAAGCATCTCAGAAAGCCCTTCATCAGCATCAGCTTAACCGCTTGACCTCACTAACAGAGGAACTCGTCAGAGCTTTCCAAGGCAGTCAGCTCCCTCTGGTAAAGATGGCAGCAACCCCTCCAACACCCAGTCACTCGATTCCCATCACTCCTTCTCCAGTGAGCCCGCAACTCACATTTCCGGAGAAGTTTAACGGTAATCCCTCTTGGTGCAAGGGTGTTTTGTTACAGTGTTAACCCTTTTGCGCATACAATCACACCGGTGTGATTATTCTTGGTTAGGCTCAGGCGCGTACAATCACACCGGTGTAATTAGAACGTTTAGTGGTCACGTGATCACCTGCTAAATTCAAACTGTATTCAAACCAGCAATGGCGGTAAACGAGAGAGCGAGTCTCTCAGCACTCATTATGTTTCACGGTTGTTAGCGTTTTCAGTCACGTAATGTTTATTTGTTTCTTACATTTTAAATGATGCTGCACAAATACCAGGAATAAACATATATAAGTTCAATTTTAACTCACATTTATTTGTATAGCACTTTTCATATACATCATCTTCTACATAGCACTTACTTCTATATATAGTCTATACTTTTTGTGAATCGGAGGCAAAAGCATCTTTCAAATGAAACGTTATGTTATTTTTTATTTCTTACATTTCATATTTCATTCATCACAGAAGTAATAGGAAAATATATATAGTTTATACATAATGGAGGCAAAACAAACCTTTTAAACAACGTGCGGTTATGTTTTATTATGAGTCTGTCTCCCAAACAAATCGCGGTGCCCGTGATAACTTGCCAATCAATCTAACATGAACATTATAAACGTTTGCACATATTTAACAATCGGAAAATCTTTCATTTAACAATGCATGTAAAAGTTTTATAAATATTTTGTTTGAAATATACATATTCATATACGTATAAGCTGCAGCGCACCACTGTGTAAGGTCGCGCCACTCTGTAATGTCACGTCACAAGCTATATGCGTCTCTATAGTAACTGGAACGTGATTCATTCCAAAATAACTCACGCTGGGGGGTCTGTCGCCTGAAAGAAAACTCGCGGGTGAAAGGGTTAATCAGCAGCCCGCTCTGTACCCTACAGAGAGCAGTCAGATTGCTTTTGTGTGTTCTTTGCCCACAGGCAAGGCCCTGGACTGGGCCACAGCATCTCTTCCACTAACCACACAATTGTTCTGGGTTTGCCTCGGCTGCGCTTGCACGAACCAATCATATTCTGGGATGACTTAACTTTGAATGCTCATCAGACAAAGACTTGACACAAGGGGGCGGGGTCAAGACACGAGACCGGAGAGCACATGGCAGATGTAAACAAACAGAAGCCATGTGCTTCCACAGAGAAGGGACACCCAGAGCGGGAGTCTGGATTCCAACTCCCGGAAACCAGAACCAAGACAAGATGAGTCGGAATCTAAACCTCACGCTCTGACAAATAACATTGGGGATTATATGTATACACAAAACATAGTCCCAAATTTATAAATGTATAAAAATGACTGAGCCATTAAAATATGATTACAACACGAAATGCACAGTCAGTTATCCAAACCCATTGGTCTGGGGTATACGTGGGACTGGTTAGCCTTGAATGGAGTCATACCTGTGTCAGGTTTCACGAGGGAGTTTTAGGCATACTCCGCCCACATTACAAATTTGCTCCAGTCAGACTGGCGTTGTTGACAGTATGAAAGAAATAAATTATTTCTTGGTTTAAGCATTCTGTTTGTCCATTGGATTGAGGATGATATCCTGAGGTTAGGCTCACATTTACTCTGTTAGTGATAGTGAGTTTGTCAGGTATTCTTATACTGGAAGTATGAGGGACAGGAACTCACAGAGAGTAGGGCAGGTGGTTTTTACATGGCCAGGCTGACCGCAGTAAAGGCACAGGTGAAGCTGCATTCGGCGCTCATGTTCTTCTGGTGTGAGGTGATTAAATTTCAATTGCATAGGCTCAGAGGAAGAGGTTTTAGGCATTTGACGGGACACAGGGGGTTGACGTGACACAAGGGGCATAGGACATTAAAAGCAGATCAAATTATCAATTTGGATGGCGAGCTCAAGATAATCACCCAGATTTCTGCCTTTGTCCCAGCAAGCCAGTTCTGACTGGAGCTTGTGGTTTAGTCCTTTGTGGAACAGTAACTTGAACGTGTCTTCTACCCATTTAGTCTGTGCGGCAAATGTACAAAAGTTCACAGCATATTCTGCAGCAGTCTGTCTCCTCTGAGTAAGGGCTAGAAGTTGTTTCCCAGGTTCTCCCCCCTGCTGGGTGTTCAAATACCTCTCTGAACTGAACTGTTGGAGAAACACATCAAAAGTGGGGAAAATGGAACCATTCATTCTCCAAACTGCAGTTGCCCAGTCAATGTGACTGGATTCTGTGGGGTACAGTGAGGGCTGCTGATTAACAAAAAGAGAGCACTGTAGTAAAAATCCTTTGCACTTGGAGGGGTTACCATCAAAATTCTCTGGGAAAGCGAGACGAGGGCTGACTGGGGACGGCGTGGCAGAAGATACACTACAGAGCATGGAACACCGTTGCTGTTTCGGGAGGCACGAGGCGCACTCTCTTTAGAGCCTTGACCAGTTCCTCAGTAAGGGTAGGTAGTCGATTTAACTGATGCATCGCAAGCTGGGAGGCCTGGTCAAGGCTGGCAGATAACAATCACAGTAAACAACAACAGTTCAAAGATCAGGGCAGGCGGCAAACAGGCAAAAACTATAAACAATCCAAAAGTCAAAAAGATGATTGCCGGGCAAATCATCAGACTTCGCAAAAAAAGACTTTGCAAAGAATGGGGAAATGTGAATATCTAATATGGTTTATATAAGGCATAGTAATGAGTAACAGGTGCAGAGGCATTATGTGAATTGGAGTCCAAATGCAAACTGATTAGAATTCAGGTAAGGGTTCCTCCTGGTGGCACGGAGGAGGCGAGGCAGGAGCCTCCCCTGTAACAGATACTTACATACTTACAACTAACTTACATGTATATTTTATTTATCATTTATCATAGGCATATCACTGACCTACAGTCCACAGTAGGCTAATGCATTTGATGCAGTTCATCAAGGCATTTTGTTTGTATAGCACTTTCTAGAATACAAATTAAAACCCTCAACCCATCTTTCAAATTTTAAAAATGACAAAAGGTTTTAGCTACGTAGTATTAATACAAATAATGTAATTAATTAGTAAATTAGGCAGATTCATAGATATTTCCAACAAATTGCATTTTTTACTTTTTATAAAATAATTTTTTTAGTTTATGATCTGCACATATCGTGTCTGCCTTTGTTCGGTTATTTGACAATACAATAATCAATTAATTGAATGGCAGGAAATGATCTTATTAGGACGTTTATGTACAGCTCTACTCGTATTTTATATCAATCACACTAAATTAATGTATTAAGTTAGCCTGTTACGGAGGAGGCCGCCTCTCCGGCTGCTCCACACTGCCAGAGGGAGTTATCACCAGAGTATTAGTTCCCATTCGAACTACGTTTCCCATGAACCCGTGCCAAAACCTGATTACTTCCTGTTTGGTACACCTGTCTCCAATAAAGCGCTCTGTTTCCACAACCATAGCTCCTGAAAACCAGGATCCTCTCTCCCCCCCACCACTCCACACGCACCACATGAAACTGTTGAAAACTTCAAAACACTGTGCAATTCTGAGTGTGCTACACACAGGTGTGTGGGCTGAACAAACCACCTGAAAAAAAAAAAACACTCTTCTCTCTATATGCACCAGACACTTTCTTATTAACATGCTATGTTACAAGGACTCAAAAAGATTACAGCACCAAATTCCTGGGGGTGCACATTACAGAGGATCTCACCTGGACCACCAACACCATGTCACTCTCCAAGCGCTTACACTTTCTCCGCCAGCTGAAAAGGGCAAGTCTTCCTCCACCCATCCTCACCACATTCTACAGGGGGAACCATTAAGAGTGTGCTGACCAGCTGCATCACTGTCTGGTACGGAATTGCAGTGCTGTTGACCACAAGACCCTCCAGCGGACAGTGAACACAGCTGCAAAGATCATCGGTGCCCCTCTCCTCTCCATTCTGGATATTTTCAATGCACGATGCTCCAGTAAAGCTACCGTTATTGTGAAAGACTCCACCCATTCCTTTCACAGTCTCTTCCAGTTATTGCCATCAGAAAAACGGTTCCGGAGCATTAGAGCCCGCTCTGCATGGCTACTCAACAGTTTTTTTCCCCCAAGCTGCCCTCAATTCAAATCACTTCACCACCCCCTGAAACCCTATCCACAACCATAGCTCCTGAAAACCAGGATCTTCTCTCCCCCCCACCACTCCACACGCACCACATGAAACTGTTGAAAACTTCAAAACACTGTGCAATTCTGAGTGTGCTACACACAGGTGTGTGGGCTGAACAAACCACCTGAAAAAAAAACACACTCTTCTCTCTATATGCACCAGACACTTTCTTATTAACATGCTATGTTACAAGGACTCAATAAGATTACACAAATGTTTACTTGTGAATGCACTACAAATCATATTGCACAACTTGTTTCCTAACCTTAGATACCTCTTATGGAAAATATCTTGCACAACATTGTAAAGTATTATGTAAAATACTTGTATAGTCTGTTTTAGTTCATGTGTAAAGTCAACTGTTGTACAGTCTGTCTTAGGTTATGTGTATAGCCAATTGTTTATATGTATAGTTAGATTACCGCTTTTGATTGTGTTATGTACAGGTTTGTATAGGTTTAAAAAGAAAATTGCTCTTATGTTTATTGTTAGGTTTATATTTATGTTCATTTATGTAGCACTGTGGTCCTGTGAGACACGACATCTCGTCCCACTGTATGTCCACACATGTAGCGGAATGGCAATAAAGCTCTACTACTACTACTACTACTACTACTACTACGGAGCATTTCCTTGTTATTGTCTACCTGGTTATTGTTGGATTGTTTATTGTTTTTGGATTGTTCGGTGCCAGCCTTTTGACTCTGTTCTGGTTTACTGTTTTGATTGTTTGCTGCCTGCCTCGACCATTGCCTGTTTACATGTTTATGATTTTGCCTTATCTCTATTGTTCTGTTTGCCGGTATTGAACTATTGCCTGTTTGACCATTCTCTAATAAAATACGCTGCAGATGGATCCACATGACTCTGAGCTTTTGTTACAGAAGACATCACCACAAAGCGATCCAGCAGCGATCCGACAGCTTGCTTCCGAGCTGTCGGCTCAGGCATCACATATCGCTCTCCATCAACATCAACTTGCCCATCTCACCATGCTAACAGAAGAGCTAGTTAAAGCCATTCAAGGCTCACAAGCACCTCCCATGATGACGGCATCTCCTCCGATGCCCAATCAACCGAGCTACCCCATTCCTTCTCCCGTCAGCCCGAGACTCGCCTTCCCGAAAAAGTTTAATGGTAATCCATCCCGATGCAAAGATTTTTTGCTTCAGTGTTTATACGTTCACTGCCCAGACTGAGTGGGCTGAGGATACTTTAAAGCTGCTTTTTCGCAGAGGATTAAACCAGGACTTGTAATCAGAGTTGGCATGCCATGATGAGGGGAGAGATCTGAATGAGTACATTGAACTGGCAGTTCAAATAGATAACTTGATCCGTTCCCACCGACCTGGTCAGTCTCTGTCTCCCCAAAAGTTTGAACTCTTGAGTACGAGTATGAGTACAACTTCATCTATGCCTGTACTGTGGTCAATCTGGTCATATGAGGTCCATCTGTCCGATTCGGTCCCCTGATAATCGTCTCCTGGTGAGTGCCACTAACGTTGCTTCCTCTTATGGCATTAAAATACCAGTAAAACTTGAAATATCAGGGAATACTATAACTACATCCGCCCTCATAGACTCTGAAGCAATCGGGAATTGAAGATTGGCGCCCTACATTATGAGCAGAATAAATTCTATGTTATTCCCTCATCGAGTCATTCTATTGTTCTGGGTCTGCCCTGGCTATGCTCTCATGATCCCATCATCTCCTGTAGGGAGGGACAGATTATCCAGTGGGGAGAAGCATGATGGGATCACTGTCTAGCTCCTGTCGATCGTTCTAACAGGCACCAGTGTCCTCCAAAAGACCCACAAGTTCTCAAGCCAGATCTACCCAGTGAATGTGCATACTCTGCGAACCGGAAACAGCCACCTAAGAAGAGGCGACCTTCCGCATCTCAGGTGTCCCCTAGTGCTCTGGTCACAGGTCCTGTGGTCCCTCACAGCAATCCTTCAAGCCGAGGTCCTGCCTACGATCCGGGTAAGTGGGTTTGGGCCCCTCAGGCCCCCGTGCAGAGGGTTCAACCTGAGGTACGTGGGTCCTTTCAAAATAACCAAGCAAATTACCCCTGTATCATTTTGCATAGATCTCCCCACTGATTATCATGTTTCTACCACTTTTCATGTCTCTCTGCTGAAACCTGCTTGTGCACCAGTTGGAGATCCAGGAGGGGGCCTCCAGGAACAGATCCCCCTTATTGAGGTTGGTGGGGAGGAGGTCTACAGAGTGAATCATCTACTTGATTCCAGTCGCCGGGGTGGTAAAGGCCAATACCTCGTTGACTGGGAGGGAGCCTGCCCGGAGGGACCGGCCCCTAGGCATCGAGGAAGACTCCTGTGTCGCTTTCCCTCACAGCGGGGGGCTCTGTTACGGAGGAGACCGCCTCTCCGCCTCCTCCACACCGCCAGAAGGAGTTATCACCAAAGTATTAGTTCCCATTCAAACTACGTTTCCCATGAGCCCGTGCCCTGATCTTATGACTTCCTGTTTGGTACACCTGTCTCCAATCAAGCGCTCTATTTAAACCCTGGACTTCTGTGACTCTGTGCAATGTTTTGTTTTGCCCTGGCCAACATTACAGAGCATTTACTTGTTATTGTCTACCTGGTTATTGTTGGATTGTTCGCTGCCTGCCTCGACTATTGGCTGTTTACACGTTTATGATTTTACCTTATCTCCATTGTTCTGTTTGCTGGGATTAAACTATTGCCTGTTTGACCATTCGCTAATAAAATATGCTGCAGATGGATCCACGCGACTCTGAGCTTTCGTTATATAGCCTTAAGACACATTTATTTTTGCACCCATGAGGGATATTTGACTGTACAGATATCAACTATTTTCACAAGAGCAAAATACATTATATAAAAAGAGAATTGGGTCAACTGGCTAACCTTGGTGGATGTGTCAATAGTTTTCGAGACCAAATGTAGTTAATGCCTTATCAAGCACAATCATGCCAGTCTGATCAAGGTATCTACTGGTTTATGTAGCTCTAGTGTGTCAGCAAGCTCTCATCAAGCTGGCAGGAGCCAGAGATCTCTCTTTGAAAACAACGCAGTACAAATATTGTTGGCATGCCAATATAACATGCAGCTTACTGTGTTCAATAGGGTAACTAAAAAAGTTATGGTTCATAAGTTTATAATGTGTTTAGCAAAAATGTATGAAAGCAGCTATGACACAAAAGAATGGATGGGGTTGTTGATCTAATAAATCACAGAAAACCAGCATTGACTGTGGCCTTGATCATGCTGATTTTATAACAAGAAACTGCAGTCAAAAGTTTTACACCACCAGCTGAGCTGCAAGAACACCATTAACAATACAAATGACACCATGCTAGCTTTGAGCCACAGAATTCCTTTACCGCTGACAAACTGTGGTTTAGCCAAAACAAACATGCAAATTGTTGGAGAGTAATTGGAGCTGTGCTTTAGCCCTGTCAGGATACAGTCTGGTTAAGATGTCATTGATTAGGTTTTGAGCGCATTCCATGACTGAGAACTAAGACAGTGCGCCCAACCAAAATGACTTTTCCCCTGAAAGAATTCGTTATAACACTTCAAAGTTGTGAAGTATAGGGCCGTATGTTAAGCTAATTACTGGATCACTAAATGAGGCTTAAAAGCAAAAACAACAAATAGGATACGTGATAATGAAGGGTCTGTGAGATAATTACTTCCTTTCAATTAGTCACGATCATGACCTAATATTCGATCGTAGAGAAGAGCAGTGAGTGCATTTCTCAACTTAACACTTAACAACTTAACAAGTGTTTCTCAACTTAACACTTGCATGCACCACAGGGAACAATCCTGAAAGATAAAATACATAAGATAAAACTGGCAGAATGTCTGAATATATAAATAGAGAAAAAGATTTGAATCAATATTGGTTGCTGCCGAGTTGTATGTTAATCAGTTAAGACTGATGGATTATGAATGTTAAATAGCAGAAATTGTATTGTACAGTGAGGAAAAAAAATTGTTGCGGTGGAAGCTCTAGCCTCCTCTTCACCGCCCCAAAAGATGGAACCATCACCAGAATACTAACTGGATTCCAGCCGAACTACAATTCCCATAATGCACTTACATAGAGCTTATTACTTCCTGTTTGCCACCTGTTAATCATTTCGAACTCCCCATATAAACCAGACTCTAACTATTGTTTATTGCAAAGTCTTGATTTGCCTTGTGCGTCATTTCTGAGCGGGTTTCCCTGATTACTGTTTTTGCCTATTGTGTATGACCTGGATTGTTTCTGTTTACCGATTGTTTGCTGCTTTCCTTTTGACTTGGATTACTTTGCCATTGTTGTTTATTTGCTGCCTGCCCTGATTCACGCCTGTTTATCGACTACTCTCTTGCTTTGCCGCCGCTGTGTTTGTTTGCCGTTGTTATCCCTGCTTGTTGACTATTCTAATAAACTGTGCTGCCGATGGATCCAAACCTGCCTGACTCTTTATTACAAATTTATTTGATCCCCTGCTGATTTTGTACGTTTGCCCACTGACAAAGAAATAATCAGTCTATAATTTTAATGCTAGCTTTATTTTAACAGTGAGAGACAGAATAACAACAAAAAAATCAGAAAAATGCATTTCAAAAAAGTTATTTCACTCACTAAAATGCAAATCAATTTATAAGTATTTGATCCCCTATCAATTAGCAAGACTTTTAGCTCCCACATGTCTTTAATAAAGATAATAATACAGAGCTGAGATTAGGAGACGTTTCTTAAAGGGAATGCTCCTAATCTCAGTTTGTTACCTGTATAAAAGAAAACCTGTCCACAGAAGCAATCAATCAATCAGATTTCAAACTCTCCACCATGGCCAAGACCGAAAAGCTGGGGCTCCATGCAAGATCTCATCTCGTGGAATTTCAATGATCATGAGAACACTGAGGAATCAGCCCAGAACTACACGGGAGTTGGTAAAACACTACACTGTGAAGGACTGAAATCCTGCAGCGCCTGCAATGTCCTCCTGCTGAAGAACACACATGTACATGCCCGTTTGAAGCTTGCCAATGAACATCTGAATGATTAAGAGGAGAACAGGGTGAAAGTGTTGTGGGGTCAGATGAGACCAAAATTGAGCTCTTTGGCATAGACTCAACTCTTTGGCATTGAATCAAGAGGAATGCTGCCTATAATCCCAAGAAAACCATCCCCACCGTCAAACATGGAGGTGGAAACATTATGCTTTGGGGGTGTTTTTCTGCTAAGGGGACAGGACAACTTTACCGCATCAAAGGGGCGATGGACGGGGCCAAATACCATCAAATCTTGGGTGAGAACCTCCTTCCCTTAGCCAGGACATTGAAATTGGGTAGTGTATGGGTATTCCAGCATGACAATGACCCAAAACACATAGCCAAGGCAAGAAAGGAGTGGCTCAAGAAGGAGCACATTAAGGTCCTGGAGTGGCCTAGCCAGTCTTCAGACCTTAATCCCATAGAAAATTTGTGGAGGGAGCTAAAGGTTCGAGTTGCCAAAAGACTTGGAAAGGATCTGCAAAGGGGAGTGGGACAAAATCCTTCCTGAGATGTGTGCAAACCTGATGGCCAACTGACCTCTGTGATTGCCAACAAGGGTTTTGGCACCAAGTACTAAGTCATGTTTTGCGAAGGGGTCAAATAAAAAAGCATTTAAAGTGTTTTTTTGTTTTTTTTTGTTGTTATTCTGTCTTTCACTATTAAAATAAACCTACCATTAAATTATAGACTGATAATTTGTTGTTAAAACTGTTGGTGGGCAAACATACAAAATCAGCAGGGGAGCAAATAATTTTTTCCCTCACTGTATGTAATATAACACGTGTGTTACGGTGGAGGCTCCAGCACCCTCTCCAACGCGGCAGCAGAGGGAGCCATCACCGGAGTACTGAGATCTCAAGTCAGAACTACATTTCCCATCATCCCTTCTGTTCTGCTGATTACTTCCTGTTTGCACACCTGCCTCTCATCAACTCCACCATATTTAAACCGGACTCAGTCTCAGTCTCTTTGCGAAGTCTTGTTAACCTGGTTGCAATTCTGAGCGTTTATTACTGTTTTGGATTACCGTGTACCGTTTGGAAAGTTCTCTGGTTTTTGATTGTTCTCTGCCTGCCTTTTGACCCTCTGCCTGTTTATCGTTTTGATTGTTCTCTGCCTGCCTTTGACCCTCTGCCTGTTTATCGTTTTGAATGTTCTCTGCCTGCCTTTGACCCTCTGCCTGTTTAACGATTTTGATTATTGCTGCCTGCCTTTCTGACCCCTTTGCTGTGTGTTGACTACTCTCATTAAAATACATCGCAGATGGATCCTAACGCCTCAGCGCCTTCATTACAACGTGAAACTATGGCTGGCACTCTGTAATAAATGAAACCTGTTGTACTATATAATAACACTGAAAAACAACATTGAGACAGACAAAACACGTTCATGACTTTGGGATATGTTTTAAATAACATGCTACCATAGTACTACTACTTCTACATTATACCGAAATGTGCATGTGTGCGTGTGTGCCTGTGTGTATACAGGTCAGCATGCAGTAAACAGATGAGTAGCATTATGAACAGAGACCCCCAGTCTTTACAACTGCTAAACACAAATAGTTTTGTCTGCTGCATGGCAACAGACCTGGTTTTTGCAATGAAGTATTTTTGAACATGCAGCTGAACTGCCGCAGGGCAAGAAAGATATGACTTGGCTTATTCCCCCCTTTTGTTGTGTTGTGTTTGTTGGTCACTCTCAATGGTCTGATGTTTGGAAGTCGCAAACTGCCTTGTTTTTAATGAGCCCCTCTGGGTTAACAGTCAGGTGCCTCTGTGCCGACCTCTTCAATCAGGCAGACATCTACAGCCTATTTGTTCATGAGGACAAATGGGACAGTGCCTAGTAGAAAGTTCAGTGCAACTAGTTTATTCAATTTTACATATTCTTTTAATATGGAAATTCATCCTTTCAAAGGCTTACCACAGCAATTGAACTATAATGAGCTTTATGGTAATTACCCACAGTGCAGCTTGTTAAAGCGTATCTGGTAATTGATGACCTTATAATATATGATAGGATTTTACTTTACACATGCTGTGAATTATGGGACTTTGATAGTGTTTGACCTTGACACAATTAAAAGTCATGCTGATTAAACTAATAGAATTAAAGACACTCCACAGCCACCATTTCTTTATTAAATGAATGTATGAAGCCATTTGGGTCACACTTTCATTTGAAATAAAGACTCTGAATAAGAGGTCAGCTTTAAAGATCAAAGATGTCAACTAGGGTCAAGGTTCAAAAAAATCTCCTGTTTAAAGGGCATTTAAATGTCCAGTGTTGTTAATGTTTGATGTTTGTAACATTGTCAAAGATTAGTGTCATCAATTAACAACAGGCACGTGCACAGGTAGGGCTCTATGGAAGCATATGTGTAGCAAAATTCAATTTGCAATGCAATATGCAAAACGGCAATGCAATATGCAAAATGACAATGCAATATTCAAAACG